>OZ038486.1:20614733-20664733 GCA_964036315.1 Acanthosepion esculentum | reverse complement strand
TTTGTCTGCCAATTTACTGAGAAATGCACCCAAATTAATCAGGTGGAATTTTAACATGCAGCTGGAGAATGACACAAGACATAATGCCAACGAAAGGACTCCATCAGGGGGAAAAAGTGGACAGTTTTCGACTGGCCAAGTCAATCAGCAGACGGTAACACAAAAGAGCATCCATTTCATCTCTTCAAGAAGAGACTGAAAGAAGAAACAACTGAGACACAAAGAACGTCGTTAACACTCCAAGATACTTGAGCGTCCTGGGTATGACGATAAACTACATCCGCGTCCATGGTAAGACGATAAACTACATCCGCGTCCATGGTAAGACGATAAACTACATCCGCGTCCTGGGTATTACGATAAACTACATCCGCATCCTGGGTAAGACGATAAACTACATCCGCGTCCTGGGTATGACGATAAACTACATCCGCGTCCTGGGTATGACGATAAACTACATCCGCGTCCTGGGTATGACGATAAACGACATCCACGTCCTGGCTAAGACGATAAACTACGTCCAACATCAAGGCCTCTGATCAGGAGGTTTTGATGAGCATAGAACCACCTATTAATTGCTGGTGTACCCAGGTCCACCCTGACCCGGAGTGGTAGCACCTGTTAGGGCCCCAGCTATGGGCAAATAGTTAACCCCGAAACTGAGGTAAAAACCATTATAAAATATTACCAGCAATACGATTTTTTAAACAAAATCTATTGCCAGCAATACGTTTTTGAAAAAATAATATTAACAGCAATACGTTTTTGAAAAAAAATAATATTACCAGCTATATGTTTTTTGAAAAAATAATATTACCAGCTATAAATCTTTGAGGAAAAAAAATCTTAACAGAAATAGATTTTTTTAAAAGACAAAAATATTACAAAAAAAAAAGTTGTTGGCATTAAATGACCCATTGAGGTTGATATACCGTAAAACAAAAGAAACAACCAAACAAGATACTTGATCAGCCTTTGGGTAGTCTTGCTTCGCATCCTGCTAGTTATTTACGAATCTTCTCACCAGAAAAGCCTGGTAGGTGTAGAGGTTTAATCACTGATGTTTCGACCATGCAGCAGGTAGTAATGTTCCTAGTTGCTTTCGTTGTTCGCTTCTGTCATAAAATATATGGGCATCTTCAATTAATCATAACAAGCATAAATATTATTTTAAATATGACCTTCGGAAATGAAAAGGTCTGTTGACTGAGGAAGACGATATTTGTTGGCAGTTTTGTCTTACCCTTCACCATTCTTATAAAACATCAGCTCTTTATTTCTAAAGGTTACATGCATGAGAGACAAATTGAAATTGGTGGTAAATTGTTCTTATTACAAGTTAAGATATTTTTATATACAATTACTAGAATAGAAGCACCACGAAGTTGTGTTCATAAGCTGAAATAAATATATGAATTTTCATCTTTTAAAATAATATTATTAATTTATAATAATATTAATTTATTTGTAACCTTGCCCATGATTTTGCCCTTACTAAAATTTTTGATGTTTCATTATTAGGGTTTAATTCAAATAATTTTATAAAATATTTGTTAATTGAAATTCGGCTAAATATTTCAAGACATTGCGTTTTATTTGGCATGTTTAAATTTAGTATCTGTCTATATGTCTGAGATGAGGTATTATGTACAAGATGAGCCGATCAAGCATAGAAATGAATACATTATGGGAAACAGTAATAAGGAGTGCCAGAGAAAAGCGATAATAACAACAAAAATTTCAATATGAGCTCTGGTAAAAACATGTAATGATAACAGCAAAAAATTGCAATACGAGCACTGGTAAAAATCGTTGCTGAAGACATTAGGTTTATAATACCCAGAAATTCATACACAGATGTCCTCATTGGATAAAGGCGTTAGTTAGATCCAGTGACAGGATCCAAAGAGTGTGAGTTCAATACCCGGCTATAGCAGTAGAGAAATTTCAGAGGGAAATTAACATGTATTAACTGATAACTGACATCCAGTAAACATGGCACGTGGAACTAGAACAGACTACCCCAGTGAGCGAAGGAAAGGGTTCAGTTCGACATTCCAATCAACTGAAGAAGGCCGGGGCGTGCAACGGCCGAAACGTTGTAATAAATATGGCGGCAAAGATGAGGACAATAGTATGAATAATGTAAATAATGTTTAAATTATTTATATCCTATTATTGTCATTGTTCAGTAATAATTAGTTATAACTAATTATTACTGAAGAATGACAATAATTTTGACGGGAAATGTAAGTGTTTTTTTTTCTTAATTTCCCTGCTGATTGTTTAATTTTTGTTAACTTACAGAGAACTCTTTGATATTATTTCACTAAATTTGCATCCTTTTCTCGTAAATTGTGGCAGCTGTTTGCATTTTAACCCAAACTTCAGAGACGACATTTTATTTAGCATCCGCATGTGTCGGCTTATTTGTCTCCGCATTAGCAGAAAATAATGTATGCCTTCATAAAGCGACATTTCATTCCCCTGCCGAAAACAAGGAATTAATTCGAAAGAAATAAAATGACAGATTTTCCTTTTCTCTCCATGATGTAATTGGATAGCGAATGATAAGTTCTTCTCTGTAAAGCTTTTTTTTTCTATTGCCAGGCCACAGATGGTACACGGCTTCATTCCTTTCCCTGACAATTAATAGGTGCTCATAATCACTTCGTAGTATGTAATAACCGTTATTCAGTGCTGTTGTGTTTCTTTCTACACACATCATCACCTCGCCAGCATAAAATATGAATAGAACCGATAAGATGCTACAACCACATATTATGTCTATTTCCCGGCAGTAATATGTTTCTGTTTCTCATCATCATACGATGAAAGTTCATATTTATCAACCAGTTTCTCGCCATCAAGATGAATTATGAGCTTTTCTTTTTTATTTTATTCATATACTAAATGGAAACAGAAGCCGAGCCAATACAGGTTGGGATCATTTTATCTGAGCAGTTGTCACTAATGAATTTCAAAGTTTTATGCTCGAGCATATTGAAACGCTGCGAAACTTTTTCTCTGACGATAAGGTAGCAAATCAGACTCAATATATATCCGTCACCGAGGCCCACGTTGGAACAGTTGATATGATATTTGCTGGACAACCTAACTGTCAGGGTTTCAATTCTCGGTAGTGGATGCGCACTGCTGATGAGTCCCAAATTTAGGACGAAACGACCGTCCAGTGCTTTCTGCATTCTGTTGAGGTTTCTTTCAGACTCAATGAATTACTTAATGATAATTATCAAATCCTCCTTACAATTTCTATCATATGTATATCATTGCTTGATCCGGCCTCTAATGGTTAAGTTTGAGAGGCTTGGTGATAGTAGTCGTGGCTCGGGGGGGGGGGGTGTCACAGTCCTATGTTTACAGAGAACTTCAGTTTAGTTCCACCACAGAATATGTGAGCGAGCGGCGCTATATTGAGTCTGATTTGGTACCTCTTCGTCACCGAGGCCCGTTGAAAGAGTTGGTATGGTGTTTGCTTGACAACCTAACTGTCAGGGTTTCAATTCTCGGTAGTGGATGCGCACTGCTGATGAGTCCCAAATACAGGACGAAACGGCCTTTCTGCATTCTGTTGAGGTTTCTTTCAGACTCAATTAATTACTTAATTATATATATATATATATATATATATATATATATATATATATATATATATATATAGCCAAACATAAGCTCCCCCATTTTCCGTTCCAGAACATAGAAAATGCATCACTTCACTTACATTTGACCCCACAAACCTGTTCAAATAATGAATGAATTGTAAAGTATCAATGCATGTTGGTGCTTGAGCCAAATTAAGAAAACAAAACAAACCCTGATTGAATTCTGATTTTCAAGACACTCAAGAAGTTAGGTAGAGTACAATCTTCCTAAATTATGCCTTTCCATTTGGACAATTAGTTTTTGTAATCATTTCACTCTGAGTAAGGAGATAAAGCCAATAAGACTCAAGCATTTACTGTATATGAAAGATAAGTAAATGAAGAGAAAGGCCTATAAAAAGAAAAAAAGATTACATTTTTGCTGTAGAGTAGCTAGCACCTCTGTAGCACTCTACCAGATGACCAGGCTCATAGCCGTAAATAGTCAACTATTAAGGACTTCAACTGTTGATTAATAAATTGATACTAGGCTGATTAATATTCGGACTGATCTTACTTCGTTTGGCTATACAGCATTTGACCCTACTCTATTCTTGTAACTTGTCTTGGTAATTGTATTGTAACTTATTGATCTCTGTCTTTTTGTATGTATCCGTTAGCACCGGATACTGGTGCTGACTAAATATATTAAGCACTCATACTTCTCTGTCTATCATTCGCGTCGACGATACAATTTTACAGGAGATGAGTATTAGCGATGCATTTGTAGTTGACAAGGAGGCAAGAATATGCAAAGTTCCACAGGCGAGAAATGCAAGAGAAGAATTTATTAAAATAGAACTTTACGATTCCGTCCAAAAATTTCAACAGTAAATTGTTGAGACATAGAAGCAAATCTCGTAATTAGATTCGTAAACTCGAGGAAATGTGACATGAAAATATTCATGAGAACGAGAAAAAAGATGAAGGCTAGAGCAGTTGGAAAGTGATAAATGACGAGATGCAAGATCGGGATAGATAACGTTAAAGATTTTCTTTAGGTTCTGTTGAGAATCACTAGGTATAAAATATAAGCCAGACGTGGCGGTCAAATTCGACGCATTTATTCATGGTAAACCTAAAAATGTTCAAGATAGATTCTGGCGATAAAAAAATTGTCGAGTACGATCGATACAGTGGGCCAACATTTTTAGCGACAGAATGAGCATTTGATTCAATGAGGAATGATTAATTCCTCATCATATGAGTGGGAAACCTTAAACCGATAAGGTTCAAAGAGTGACACTTTTGAAAGATAGCATCAGCCATGAAGATGAAAGGCAAAAAACGTGCTTTTAGACGAGAAAACATTATTAGTTTTGGTGGCATCAATGTCAGCAAGACCTTTCTTTTCGCATTTAAAAACAGTTTGATGACCATTTTCCAGAAAAGTTAGCAAGTTGACCTTATCGAACCGTCATTAAGACATAAGTAAATATTTGTTTCTTAAATATATATTTTATATATACTATATTAAATATATATATATATATATATATATATATATATTTGAATTGGACAAAGTCCGACAATTTATTTAAAGACATTTATGATATTTTTAACGTTCTTTTTATAGATACAAGTATTTGCTTAAATACTTGTATCTATAAAAAGAACGTTAAACATATCATAAATGTCTTTAAATAAATATATATATATATATATATATATATATATATATATATTTAATATAGTATATATAAAATATATATTTAAGATACAAATATTTACTTATTTATATATATATATATATATATATATATATATATATATATATATATATATATATATATATATATATATTCCAGGTGTAACAGCAAAATTGTCCAAATCGTGTAACAGTAAAATTGTCCAATTGTTAGATTAAGATCTGAACCGTTGTATCTTAGAAATGATTAAAGGTACCTTACCGGAATTCTCCGAGGTCTTTATAACACAACTGGACTCTACTTTAACTAATAAGAATGTATAATTCCTCCCCGAACTTAATAGAATAATCGCGATGAAATCGATCATAAACGAAAATGATATCTTCATCATTAATTAACTATAGCAATGGATCGGAAGCTCATGAAGGATTGATAAAAGTTAATATATATATATATATATATATATATATATATATATATATATATTATTCCAGAATAATTTAACAATTTATTCAAGATGATATTTGCTAAAGAATCTTCTAATTTCTGTCCTGGAGTAACGAGGTGCCTCAGAAGTTTCACGTAGGATTACATTTTCAAGTTTTTCTTCACTGCACTTTGGACTGCCATAGCAGAAACTCCTCTCTCATATGCCAAACGTCTTATGGATTGAGGTGGATCTTTTCTAATTGATTCTCTTTATCTCTAAGTTGAAATGATGACACTTCTTTCTGTGGTGACCTCTTGATACAATTTCCCTCTTTACTATTCCTACTTTTTAAAAACTTATTCACTCTTCTCTTGATGTTTCTTGAATGGACTTTCAAGATGGATGACAGTATGACTGTTGGTACCATTACTGAACGGCTGCATGATCTTTTTCCTCTCACCATTGGCCATGCAGAAAGTCAGTGGGTGTGACACAAAGCGATATTCTCTTTCTAGCTGAATAACTCAAAGTGTTTTTCAGGGATTCTTACCACAAATTGTGTTGAGATGGCTAAATAGCTTATCTGAAAATCTGGAAAAAAGAAACTTAATTAGTGTAGTGGCTTTTTAGGTATTAAACATATTTTTCGATTGGAATGGACAATTATGGTGATACTCGATTTGGACCATTTTGTTGTTACAACCAGTATACTGAACATATTATATATTCACATAATTATATATATATATATATATATATATATATATATATATATATATATATATATATATATATATATACCGAGAAGAATGTAAACGTTTGACGACTTTAATTCCTATGAAATAATAGCTCTTGTCCTAATCCGAGTTTCACGCGAACGCAATATTCAGGCGACTTAAACGCCGACTAAACAATATGATATATATATATATATATATATATATATATATATATATATATATATATATATATATATATATATTGCGTTATCGTGAAACTCGGATTAGCACTAGAGCTATTCTTTCATAAGAATTAAAGTCGTCAAGTGTTTATATTGTTCTCGGTACTCTATGCATTTAGCTCATTACTATGTAGGTATATGATTGTCTTTAGGTCTTTTTCTTTTTTCTTATTGTTGTCATTGTTCGAGAATTTTATCTTCTTTAAAGGTATTCGTGTACTTTAGCGAGTAGCCCGGTGCTTCCACCAAAATTTTTGGTATATTCTTCAATATTTTGGTTTGAATTGATAACATCAAAAAGAAAATAAGCTATTTTTCTCCGGCGAAACTAGTCTTTGATTAAAAATGTTCCACTTTGCTTTAAAATTTGCATATATATACATTTATATATATTAGGGCCTTGAATAAGTTCTCGCTGATTTTTCATGAAAAGTAAACTTTTATTTACAAAAATTATTAAGAAACATGTCACTGAAAGTCCATCGCCAGCCACTACTTTTTTCCCATCTTTCTCGCATTATTTGTATTCCACGTCCGAAAGATGACAACTCTTTAGAGACTAATCCGGATTCGACCAATTTCTTGGCATCTTCATAAGAATGAAAATTCTACTCAGCCAGACCATTTGTCCTCGATCGGGACAAGTGATAATCTGACGTGGCAATGCCTGGTGAATACGACGGGTGGGGTAGGACATCCCATTTAAGCATTTTCAAGTAGGTTTTCACACGTTTTGCAACATGTGGCCTAGCGTTATAATGTTGCAAAATCATTTTGTCGTGTCTCTGCTAGTATAACGGCCGTTTTTTCTTCAATGCTCGGCTCAAACTCAACTGTAGCCGATAGCGAACTCCCATGATGGATTAGAGTCTCTTTGAGCAACTCATAATAAACTATATACAGCTGATCCTACCAAATGCAGAGCAGATGCTTCGAACCATGGACATTCGGCTCCGATGTTGATTCATGACCAGGCTTACCTCACAATCGTCTACACTTAAGGGTATCGTAATGTATCCAATTTTTATCGCCGGTTAAGATACGATGCAAAAAACCTTTCCTTTTCTGCCGTTGAAGCTACTGTTTATACGTGACAAGACGACATTCGACGTCTCTCGGCTTCAATTCGCACGACACCCAATGTCTTTGCTTTTGAATCATTCCTAACGCTTTCAAAAGTTTCGAAACTTGTGTGATCAACTGGTAATGTTTCTGCAACTTCAACTTGCGCCTGTCTTCATTAGGTAATGGCTCCAAATCTTCGTGTTCAAAATTTTTCGGTGCGCCAGAGCGTTTTGTATGTTCAAAATCAAAATCATCTAAACCAGATTTCTTTTGAATAAAGTAGTGCAGAAAAATTCCCCGCAAATACACTTTGTTTGGCACGAAATCCGACAGGTTTAACGCTATGAAAAACGTAGTTGTTTACAACCCAGCGAAACGACATACACTGAATTTCAAACATGCTTATAGCACTTCCTTATAGATGCGTTATCTCCTGAAACTACACGCACGCAGTTCTGGGAACGCGATATGTTGGAAAACGGCGAGAACTTATTCAAGGTCCTAATATATATATATATATATATATATATATATATATATATATATATATATATATATATATATATATATATATATATATATAAAGGTGAACATTGAAGTTAACACTCAGAGACAGACTACTTCATGCTAAACACAATTATCAAGACACATGATTGCATTTGGTAGGAAACAGTCTGTCGCTTCTGAATATTGACTATAATGTTCATTTTTATATTTACATATTCTCTCTCTCTGATATTGAGTACTTTATCCCATAAATATAGCATACCTTAAACTATATTTCTTCACACACACACACACACACACACACACACATATATATATATATATTTATATATATATATATATATATTAAATAAAAATAAAAACAGACCACTTTAAGTTTCGATGTAATAAATTATTTCCCCATAGCCCTTTTAAAGGACCGCGGATCATCAGACTTTACTTCCAAAGGTTGAAACAAAAAATGAAAAGAAATTTACACATTTTTGACGGGCAGTACTAAGCTTATGTAAATTAACGAAGTGAGGAAGTGAGGGGAGTGAGACAATTTACACGTCGGATCAGTTCTTTTAAATCAAATATGTCGTGCAGTTCAATTTATATTACAATGAATCATTAATACAAAAAGTAGATTAGTAATGTTAATGTTATAAAATGGCGAGACCCCTTCGCAAACAAAATTTTAAAGGTCCATTAACTATTACAGAGCTATTCAAAAAATTCTCCTTTCGATGTATATTTTTAAGCTTTTACAAATCGCTCTATACAAAATCAAACGATGTCTGTAGAAATAGATGATATGTAACGTATTGATCTTATTTTAGCTCACGTGTTTTATGTGAATTTAAATTGCAAATGTCTTATTTCTTCAACGAGGACCATGTCATGGGGTGGTTGGCGTTTGTAAGTTCCCAGTTAGGTAATTCGTATGATCCTCGCAAGGAAAGAGGTTGGTTGTGTGGACGGGTAAGGCAGACTGAGGTAGATGATCGGATACGTCTTGCAGACCTTACGGACTGCCGCGCGTCATTTAACTCTATGTAGCTTCGTCTATTTATGGTTAGTGTTGATGGCTTCAGTGAAGCTTTCAATTTTTAGCACTGCTATGGCCTCCGTGGGTGTGTTTACCCTGCTGCAGTACACAATCGAACAGTTTTCTTTGTAGACAGAGCCTTGGTATGCGAAATGTTAATGTTTTGTAATTCAGTACAAGTTAGTACTTCTGGGTCAGAAATATTACGTTGCCACTTTTTTTCTAATTGTTTGATAAAAAATAAAGATAAATTTTCAGAGGAGACGCATACGGATAAAGGTTATAAATTCGCTAATTTGATATCTCATGTATGATGCGAAACCCGTAAAATTAGCTTCAAAATTACGTCTTCAAAAGTTGCATGATACGCGACTATATACGGTAATTGTATTTAAACGCATCAAAGGGGGGAAAAATCCACCGTTCAATCTAAATCGTGTTTGTTTTTTTGATAAATGACATTGTTGAAATTATATTCTACAAGGACTCCCTGCATTGTTTCAAGACACGTGAGATATGAAAAGCGTGGCTCTAAAAATATGATTCATCCATTTGGGAAGAGGGTAAGAGTAAAAAATAAATTAAAAACAGAAGCGAATTTCAAAAACCGCGTGGTAGAAATGTGTGATTTATTTTTACAGTTAACAGTAAAGGTTTGAAAATATTGATTTTTTTTTCTTTTTTAAAAAAAGAGATTCTTCACAAATTACGGGAAATGTAGACCATCTTCAATTATTATTAATTGTTTTTAGAATTATTGTGATGACAAATTAACTATAAAATTGAATGAAGATAGAAGAGAAGATAATCTTAAGGGACAAAGCACAAACAAAACAGCGGCAGATTTGTATTTAAACAATTTATTCGCAAATGAATTCATGCTTAGCACATTGCAGCCACATATAGTCTGGTGCCATTACTATTTACCTTGAGCTCCTTGATAAAATCCAAAGAAGGATCAGCAATATTATTGGTCCTGATCTGGCTCCTCGGTTTCAGTCACTTTCCCACCGCTATAATGTTTCATCTCTGTATCTTTTCCATAAATACTTTCATGGTAATTCTTCGGATGAGCTCTTCACTATCCTCATTGGCCTCTTTTATTTGTGTCCTTATTTTTCTTTGGTTCAATTCCCCATCCCCTCCCTCGTTAAGTGGTCAGTGATGCCTGTTCGTTGGTGGATGCGGAGCGCCTTTCGTTTCGCGTGTGTGTTTTCGTATTTGTTGTTGTGTCTAAATGAGTTCGTGTCAGTGTGTGTGCTTGGGATGAATAAATGTATTATATTATTATAGTAATAATAATTGATTTCGGCCAGTGGACTGGTATTTCTGGCACATTTAGTGATTGTGGGGGTTTTATTACTAATATTATTTTTTTTAGTTTCTTGCAAATATTTTTGTATTCATATTGTAAATACTCATTGAGGTTAGTTTTTAGAATTGTTATTTTATTCCCCTCCCCCGACAGACACTGAATTGTAAATATGGGGACTAGTTAGTATTTTCATAGAGACAGTGAGGTATTATGGTGATTGTAGTAAGAAAGGTACGTATGAATGTGTTGATTTGGTGTAAGGAATGTTGTTCATATGATTGGGTCAGTGTTTGCGGCTAGCTAAGTTATAGTTAAGACAAAAGAAGATCGTCATTTCCCCAATCCCCACTTCGGCCTTATGCCACATTTCTGTGTGTTTAACAGAATAAATATCGCTCTTCACAATTCTCATTGGTCTCTTTTATTTCTGTGCTTATTTTTCTCTGGTTTAATTCCCCATCCCCTCCCCTCCCTCGTTAAGTGGTCAGTGATGTCTGTTCGTTGTTGGATGCGGAGCGCCTTTCGTTTCGCGTGCGTGTTTTCGTATTTGTTGTTGTGTCTAAATGAGTTCGTGTCAGTGTGTGTGCTTGGGATGGATGGATGTTTTATATTATTATAGTCCCGCATTGATTTCGGCTAGTTAACTGATATTTCTGCCACATTTAGTGAATGTGGTGGTATGATTACTAACAATATATTCTTTAGTTTCTTGTAAATAGTTTTGTTTCATATTGTAAATACTCATTGGGGTCAGTTTTTCAGAATTCTTGTTTTATTCCCCTCCCGCAACAGACAATGAATTGTAAGTATGGGGACTAGTTAGTATAGTATTCATAGAGACAACGAGGTATTATGGTGGATGTAGTAAGAGAGGTACGTAAGAATGTGTTGTTTTGGTGCAAGGAATATTGTCTGTATGATTGGGTCAATGTTTGTGGGTAGCTAAGTTATCGTTAAGATAGAAGAAGACCGTCCTTTCCCCAATCCCCATTTTTGACCTTGTACCACATTTCTGTATATATATATATATCAGGATAAATATTGCTCTTCACTATGCTCATAGGCCCCTTTTATTTGTGTCCTTATTTTTCTTTGGTTTAATTCCCCATCCCTCCTCGTTAAGTGGTCAGTGATGACAGTTCTCTATGGATGCGGGTAGCCTTTCGTTTTGGGTGTGATTTTCGTATTTGTTATTGTGTCTGAATATTTGAGTTAGTGCTTTGAATGAGTGTTTTATATTATTATAGTCCCACATTGATTTCACCCAGTTAACTGATATTTCTATCACATTTAAGGGTCTTGGTTTGTTTGTTTTTTTTGGGTGGGGGGTTACTCACACTATTTTGTTTGGTTTCTTGTATATAGTTCTTTTTTTTAAATACTCATTGGGGTTTTAATATTGTTATTTTATCCCCCCCACAGACAATGGATTGTACATATGGGGACTTTGTTAGGACTTTCATAGTGACAATGGCGTATTATGGTGGATGTAGTAAGAAAGGTAAGTAAGAATGCGTTGTTGTGGTGTAAGGAATATAGTTGTATGTTTGGGTCAGTGTTTCTGGCTAGCTAAATTTAAAGACAGATGACGACCGTCCTTTTTCCCCATTCTCCATTTTGGCCTCGTGCCACATTTTGCATATAATTACAAATAAATAATGATCTTCACTATGGTACGGAGACTCTTTGAATTTAAACGCAGTACTAGACTGGCATCAATTTATCGTCAACTGACAATTGCGTTGACTAGATGCAGTTGTATGTTCTATGTTAACAATTTCTTTTCTCGCACGTCTCGCTTGTGGTAATACCTTCCGTGCCTATGCTTTCCAGCCTAATTTAATCTGCAAGAATTTAAAATGCAATGTCAATCGCTATCTACTTTCCTCCTGATTATTTTTTTCCTCTTTCCGCTCATCATGAATTTTTCTGTTCCTAATTCTTCCCCACCCTGTAAATCCTTGTGTCTTAGTGGCTTTACTGTCTTACGTGGGGCGATACCATGAGTTAACCAATTTGTGTTTTATGTTTTGTTTTAAAAGTATATATATATATATATATATATATATATATATATATATATATATATATATATATATATATATATATATATATATATTATTTCACAATTCATAATCATAAAGAGTACTTAATTAGATACATACAAATAAGTGGAAATTAAACAGTTGTGCGTTGATAATTACATTGTCGATCAATATCGATATATATTTAAATTAATAATCTCTTTGACTCATTATCTTGAATTCAGACACGTTTATTATTCAATGTCTTTGAATACAGTGGTTATCTTCTATTCGCCGTTATCAATCAACTGTACACTTGTGTTGTGCTCTTGTAATCTCCATAGTTAAGAGTTCAATATATAGTGTAATTTTCGCTCTTTCTCTTTGAGTAGTATCCACTCTAACGGAAGGAAGTCTCTCAATTCCAAACTATACAGAAGCAAAGAAACAGATGTCGTTTATTTCCCAGGAATTCATGGTAATTCATACATTAATAAAGAAAAAAAAATCCGTGAAAAGACATGATTTCCTAAGTCCTGAAGAAACTTGGCATTTTAAAAAAAGCATAAGAGAATAAATGATTAAACCATAAAAGAGATGAATGGCCAGGGGTAAAAGCAACTGGGTGCCATTCCATTTTCTTTCCAGGGAGGTCACGACAATTCACACATAATAAAGAAAATGTAACTGGAGAACAATGATAGCCTACGTCCTGATGACATTTCATTATGAAAGCACTGTTAAAATTGATAAAATACTGACTACGGGACGACAAAGAATATATTCACATACGGAATAAACACTAAAAGAGTTGTCAACAATGTGCCAAAATGTAACAGCTCAGTGTACTGGTACTAGCGTTTATAGGCATCTAAGACCGGAAAATCAGGAAGAGGCGAGTTTGGGGAACTGCAAGGCTGAGGCAGAAGAACTACACCATTTTTGCCGAGGGAATTATAACGAAATAAAATATTGCTGAATTTTGTAGGAAGAATGGGGCCTTTCTGCTAATCTCTACTTTTTGTTGTTTTTGTTGTTTTTTTTTGGGGGGGGTAAGCATTTCACCCGAAGCAAGGCAGGGGGGAAGCCACTAGTACTCAAGGGTTTACAAAGAGTGGGAGAAAAAGTAAAGAGGCGTGATAGAGGAACGGATGAAGAGAAGGACAGGGATATGATCAAGGCATCTGGAGATGTCGATTGACATTGCATTTGAACATTTGATGATTATAGCTATCAGGGAAGCAAGGAAGAGGAAGGGATTTCCACGGACAGGAAGTGCAAGTCTTGAAGCTATTGAGGTAGAAGAGACGGCTATATTTAACCGTTTCAACAGTGAAAATGTGGGACGGAGATGCCAACCTAGTCTCACCATTAAATTCATGCAGTATGGGAACTAACGAAAGTAGCTCATCGGAGCAGTTGCCGTGAAAGTATTTGTAGAAAAGACAGAGGGAAGCGACGGCACGTCTGTGAGAGAGCGACTGTTAACGAGATGCCAGATCAGGGCCAATCACATTGCATATCTGTCTCTGGAGTTTCTCGAGGACCGTAAGACGAACAGAGGGGCCCCATACCATATATGACATCAATATTCAATGCAAGGGCGAATGGTTGATTTATAGATTTGAAGGATGGACTCGGGCGAGAAAAAACGTTCTGGCGCGTCACACAGAACCAACTTTCCTTGGAACAAATATTTACAACTTTTGATGTCAGTTCCGTGATCAGTCTATCAGAATGCATTATTTTCTAGCTACTTCCATCGTCGACTTGGGGATGTTTCGCGTGGAGGCATTACATAATATTCTAGTTCTGAATAACAGTATTTGTTTCGAATAGTAAAAGCAAGTGTAAGACTGAGGAAACTTAATTGACGTAGGGAATCATAAATCTCTGCAGTTCCCTGTTCTTTGCATCACTAAGCAGATGCTATCTTCTTATCACCCCTCCTAATTTCCACTCCGCCATCCCTTTAAAAAATAGTTAGATAGGCTAGTTGATGTTTCTCGCCGCGCCATGAAATATCAATGTATCCTGTGAGTATTAGATTCATTATATGCCCCCCAAAATATCAGCTATCTCATTCTGATTGTAAGTATAAACCTCCTATTTTTCTTCAATCTACTATATTCACAGGCTTCTTTTCTAAAATCGTTTTTGCCTGCAGTTTCATCTTCATTTGGGACGAAATTGTCCAAGAAACCAATGTCGTATAGGCGGAAAGACATGACATAGCATTTTCGCATTGTTTTTTTTTTTAAATATATTTCTGACAAGACTTTTTCTATCTCTTAATAATTTGCTTAATTCTGAAAATATCTTCTGCTATTCCAAATCACTACTGGATTTATTGGACATATTTTCTGTTGTCTGTTACGGCATGAATATATTTAATTGAATTCCTATACTTGGTTTATTTGTGGCTCATATCTTGTGTCGTGATCGTGTCTGACGATCGCCTATTCTCTCTTCTTAAAGATAATAGTTAGCATATTCATCTTGCTTTCATCTGCTAAATCGTTTCGGGGCCTATTTCTTTTTTCTTTCTGTCTGCACCCAACATAGTATGATCTGCCTGTTTTATATGCCTGACAGTAATAAATCTCAGTAATCTTTCTGGTTCATTTTGGATCGTCCCCATGTATATGTTGAATAAATCCATTGAAAAGATGTATCTCTCTCTTACGCCTGTTTTTAAGTTTCCTTACATATTCAAATTGTTTTCTCTTTGAATTTTACTGCTGAAATGCAAAGGACGGTTATCATCCTTTGGACGAGATAGTCACATGGGTTTACATGACAGCTGCCTAGTGATGTCACTTCATACAGTCACCAGAGTGGCAAGTCATTCAGCCGTTTTACAGGAGCCAAACCGAGAGGTTGCTTTTTTTTAGCACGTCCTAGCTTCGTCCTGGACTAAATCTAAATCTATTCCACCAGCAGCTTACAAGCCCATGAGGCCGTTTCCTTTTGGGAATATATCTTCTACAGATAATAAAAAGAAACACCGGCTCTCAGTGCACAATTTAAGAAGACTCAAGTCATACCGTTTCCCCTCCGTGGAATATATCATCGCCTGGAACATAGCAGATGAATCCGGATAATTTGAATATGGTTTCTTAAAAATGGCTTCTCCAGAAACACAGAAGAATCTCCATATTATATGTAAGAATCTTCCTTTATGTTTCTCCGTAGACTCAGCTTGATGCGTAGATATATGATATATTATTATCTACATGGGACACGTGTAAATATGCATATATTTTTGTGTATATTTTAGCGGTATAAAGGTCTCTCTGAGAACATAGCATGTTTTCTTTTCCTTTTAGCCATTCTGTTCCTTCCGTGAACTAACGTGTTATTATATCATAATAATAATCATATAAAGATGCCCATAATGGGGGAAATTAAATCGGAGAATAAAGTTTTCTAGCGTAGCTCTTGCCTGTTGTATTACGGTTACTGCTCTAATCTAATCAATATGAGAAAAATATACTATTTACATTATTCGGACTATTGTCCTCATCTTTGTCGCCATATTTATTACAACGTTTCGGCTGTTGCATGCTCCGGCCTTCTTCATTCGTAGCTACTGTTCTTCAGTAGGCAGTTGAGTGGCGCTAATGCAAGAGAAGAGTAGTGGTGATAATGAATCTCCTTGGAAGATCCCGTTTTTGATATTGATTGGTCTCGATGTTAATAACACGTTTGTATGGTTTAGGTTTAGTGTAGACGTCCAATTTTTCATGTTCTCTTTTGACCGTTATGAGGTATACTCTGTATATTTTTAGGCTCTTCTATATCCATGAGTGTAGTACATTGTCCAGCTTTTTTTGTATTCGATTTTTTCTTGTTCTCACCTCTTCCAATATTGTTTATTGATAATTAGTTTGTCCTTTTGCGTCCCTCCTTTTCTGTTGGGAGGAAATTGTTTTCTTTCCTCAAGGAGGGTGTATGTTCTTTCAGTTATTATAGAAGTGAGTATTTTGTACATTGTTGGCAAGCAGGTAATGGGCCTATAGTTCTTCAGGTTTTGTGTCTCTTCTGATTTTGGGAGGAGGTATTTTATTCCCCACATGAACCATTTGAGGCATTCTTCTCTGTACCTTCGCTCAGATTTGTGTTTCAAGCTTCTCTCTAAATTATTCTTTATATCAACGCATGTTTCAGCACTCTCATTTTTGTTCTTTCATTTTAGAGCCCCTGTCTACTTCACTTAGAAGTAACAATTGTCCTTGCCGTTCATTTATTTCGGTTTCTATTTTTCGTTCCAGACGCGCATTTATATGTTGATTACATTGTTGTTGTTTTTTACTTTTTCACCTATTGTTTCTGCGTTCACTGCCGAGGTCCCTTATATAAGATGATTAATTTATGTCAGGTTCATCGGTCTTTCCATTTCGTCCCTTATTTTTCTAATTGCTTGTTTAGGGAGTTTGATGGTTTCCTTCAACTGATGGTTCTTTCTTACTTTTGAAATTGTTGGTCTTTCCTCGAAAGTCATTTTCTTCCCATTCTCCCATTTATATCGAATGTTTTTCATCTATGTTTCTCTCTCATCTTCACTATTATCTTCCTCTAGTTGCTTGTGTACGTCTGAGTGATTATTACAACTGGTTTGTATTAGTTCCTCTGCATGTGTCTCCTCTGGCTTCTTGGCATTTAGTCCCACCATGTTAATTTTTAATCTATTTTTGATTTTTTTTCACGGATGCTTTCGAGTTTTATGTCAGGTATTCCTTTTTTTTTCATGATGATGTCAAGACTGTTCGTTGGCATCAATATTTACTCTGTTTGAGGGATGTTTTTCTCGCCAGATATTATCAGCGACTTTGTTCGTTTTAGTTGTCGGGTTTATCGTATCAATGTAAAATGATATTACTTCAATATACTCTTCCCATGACCATTTATTTATTTTTTTCTTTTAAAGAATATAGACGGCCTCTGTGAGGACGGTCCTCGGCGTGGTTTACCTCTGGTTCTTGTTGGGTACATTTTTAGATTTTTTTTTTATCCCAGTGTATTTCATCACTGGGGAACGAGGTCCTTGCTGACTCGTGTGATGACCGATGTGGTTAAGCAATATTTTTCGTTATGTCAGCATTATAGTTAGTTAGCATTTACTCATACATGGAGGCTGGTTCGCGAGCGCCAGAGCATATCTATAGCTTGGTGGGCCATCACGTTCAGGGGCCTGGCCTCCTCCTGCTATTTTTATTTTAATATTGCTGCTATTAATAACAACGGTAAACTATTCATTTATAAGCGTTCGGATCCCAAGGAGACATGCTTCACGAGACTCCGAAATCACTTCAATTTTCAACGGAATTTTCTTCGACTTTTTCTCTTTTTCCCGCTCTTATGTTCAATAATATGTAACCTAATCCTTTTTATTACTATAATATATTTCACTTATAAATACACTATATAGTTACTAATAATATTTAAAGTAAAGTTTATTATAAGTTTTTGTATTGTATGTCTCATAAAATAAAAATTGTATATAAATTACAAATAAATAAATAAAAAACAAAAGAGCATTAAAAATACCTGATAAGTCACTATCACCACAATGACCATCACCACCATCGACACCACTACAATCATTATTATTATTATTACTTCTAATAGTAATACTAATACTACTACTATTATTGCATTCCGCTTTGTTTCTCATCCCTTTAAAAAATCATCAACAAAAAAAATAAAAATAAATTACCAAAAAGACTGTAACTAGAAAATCAGTAAGTTTTAACAAATAGTAGTAAAAACAAGAGATCCTGAGGGGAAAAAAAGCCATTATAGCCGACTATATTTCTGAGATGAGGTATTATGTACACTATTTACATTATTCGTACTATTGTCCTCATCTTTGTCGCCATATTTATTACAGCGTTTCGGCCGTTGTACGCTCCGACCTTCTTCAGGTAGTTGGAATGTCGAACTGAACCCTTTATTTCTCTCACTGGGGTAGACTGTTCTAGTTCCACGTGCCATGTCTAATGGGTGTCATTTATCATTTATCTCCTGTTAATTTCCCTTTCCAAGTTCTCCACCGTATTGAAATCATACTCTTTGGGTCCTGTCACTGGATCTAACTAACGCCTTTATCCACTGTGCCACGTGTCCTTGAGGGTTGTAATAAATATGGCGACAAAGATGAGGACAATAGTGCGAATAATGTAAATAGTGCCATTATAGCCAGACAAAAAACCGCTCAACCAGATCTTACATGACTCCAAAAATTTGACATATAATAAACATTCATACTTTCATCACAGTAGTGACCCCTTGATAAAGAAAGAAAAAAGGACAGTTTATGCCTCCATTTCCAACCTATAAATGAGGAAAACATTTCTTCTGTTATTTATTCTAAACATCGCTTGAAAATGAAACTGTTCTCTAAATTTTAAGTTTAATATTGAAATTAAACTTTAGGACTAGTAATTTCTGTATCGCGATGGAATCATTTTTTTTTTTAAATAATTATAACGTAGACTCTATTTCTGTATCGAGCAATATTTTATTTTTAAAAAAATAAAAACATAAATGCTAAAGAACTTTGGATCATTACTCTAACTGTTCTTTCCCTATTACATTAATACACCCACACCGGCTTCTATTGCTCTGGACTGGGCGGCTTGGGGAGAGTAGTAGAGGCACAGTCCTATGGGCAAAGAGAAACTCGGATGAGTTCCACCATGGAATATGTGATCGAGCGGCGCTATATCGAGTTTAATTCGTTACCACTTCGTCACCGAGGCCCGTTGGTACAGTTGGTATGGCGTTTGCCTAATATCGTAACTGTTCTATATATATATATATATATATATATATATATATATATATATAATAGCTGGCCACTCGTATTTCGAGGATACCCGTTTACTAGGGCGGTTAGCAGACACCTGTTCTGCGGTTTATACAGTGATTATGCAGAGTAGACCTTAGTCACAGTTTCTTAGAATGAGCGAGTTATCTAGCCTGATCAACAATGGGAACAAGGCCAACACGCTCATGCTCTCGGTCACGATGAGTTTTGATCTCGTGCTATCATAGCTCTCGAGAGCCCCCAATCTTCCGTCTACCCAATTTCACTCACAAGGCTTGGGTTTCAAGCACTTTCCAAAGGTGCTTCACTCTGGGATCGACCCCTACAATCCGATAACATGAGGAAATATACTTTCTGACAAATCGACCATAGTGAGATTCGAACCCGTATCTCAGGATCTGAATGCGAACGTTCTAACCACTCGGCCCATACATATACACATATATACAAACTATATAATATTATTATCATCATTATTATTATTACAATTATTATTATTTAAAAAAAAGACAGAGTGTTCTTAGCAACTGGAATGTAGGAAATGCTATTTTCATATTGTTAACTTTTTTAATAAAAAAAACAACAAAAAAAAAACGCATATATGAACACAAAAGAGACCTTACAATAAACAAATTAGCTAATGCACTAGTAATACATAGGAATAAATTCAACCATAATTTTAATTTTAAAAATGATATACTTATAAAAAAAGAAAATAACTCACTCAGAAATAAAATTCTAGAGAGTGCCGCCATAGAACATTACCCAAATATTAACTACACCCAGGCTGTTTCACTACTTGACCCTTCTTAACAAAATTACTGCTCTCACAAACATACATAACAATATCGTAAACTGAAAAGAAAATGGTTAAATCCGCCAATACAGATAATATTCTCCACACGTGACATCAACTGACGTTATTTTCAGTTAACAATATGAAAATAGCGTTTCCTACATTCCAGTTGCTGAGAACACTCTGTCTTTTGTTTTTATTAATTTCCTTGTTTAATTAAATTCATTTCGTTTTTTGATTTGAGAAAGTCCACATTGGACGAAACGCGTCAGCAATTAATAGTGTTTTCCTATTGTCATTTATATTTATAAAGATTATCATTATTGTTATTAGTGAATTCTGCTTCGATTCTTCTTCCTATCCGTAGTGTCTGTCTTGTGACTTTCAGTAATTTGCTTCAATAACAGCTACTAGGAGACGCTTTTGTAATTCAAACAAAGACGCTGTTAAGAGAAACAGACAACAAAAATCCCGTGAGAGAAATCAAAAATCCAACAAAAATAGATTTGCGTAAAAAAATTAAGCAATAACAGCGCAATGATACCAGCAAATACCAATAGTATCAATCGGTTATGTGCCACGTGTGATACACGCTTAGGCGATCATGTATCATTCGATACATGACTGACGAGGCAGATTTTTTTTTCCCGCAGTAGGTTGCTATTTCTTTCTGCGCTAGACCTTTTGCCATCCAAGAAAGCGGTCTGTCCTGCTATTTACCCAGAGCTGGGTGGGGGATAAGAGGATTCATACCTTTCCCAAGTGTATTAGCACGTAAATGGATGTAATGGACTGGAATTCGAACTCGGCTCTCCGATTCCTCAATACGAACCGCTATCTATTACTCCACTGTGCCTCCTTCATCAATAATATTCAGATCAATAAAACAATGATAACAATGACAAAGATATCAATAACCTTTTGGTCATCCTTGAATGGCATAATAACTTATTAACATGTCTTTAAAATTAAAATATCATTAATTTAAAATATAATTTTCGCTAATGATCAAATTAATATATATATATATATATATATATATATATATATATATATATATATATATATATATATATATATATCTGTGTGTGTGTGTGTCTGTGTAAATAAAAAGAAAGAACAGTAAGATATATAATCCGATGTTCTTATTGAAATTTTTTTACAAAACAGTGCTCAATAAGAAAAGCTTAATACGAAAAGCTAGAACATGTAGGTCATTAAATGACCCATGTCTTTTGTCCATACAAGAGAAACTATATATTACTAAGTTTATAAAAAATAAAAATTTATTTAATTAAAGAAATGAAATAGCTATTCATTGCCGTCATTGTCAAAATTTTCCTTAAATAATATATAAAAAATGGGAACTGGTAATATACATACTTATATTTGATATGAAAAAATAATTTTAAATAATTTATATAATTCTATTATATTTACTTGATTTAAAAGAAATATATTCTATTAGTAATTAAGAGTAAAAAATATTTTAAAATTGTAGTTAAATACAACGTATTCTAACCCAAACGCGCCGTTTCGAATGAATCTTTAAGTATACCAGTACGAAAAAAATGCCGAAAACCTTTTTGTCCTTAATAAAAAAACTAAAAAAAAACTAAAAAAAACAGCCGACATGCGTTGAACGGTGGTCAGAATTCGTTGAAAAATACACCCCTACCCTCCCTAATCTTAACCTCTTTTTCGATCTTAACTCATAATTGATACAACAATAGTTAATAAAAATGAACACGCTACCGCCCCTGTCTGAATGACTGAATTTCTCTGTATCTTCGAAAACAAGAAATTATGGATTTATATGTGTGTTTAAAACTCAGTAAATTTAAAAATAAGTTATTCCAAAATTCGTTTGAAGATGGAACAGAACTAATGTGTTAATTTAATTATATAATTAAATTTGAAATTTTTAGCTTTAGTTTTGAAACATGGATATTACTCTGTAGCGAAAAACATTTTTTAAATCAGTTAATATATATATATATATATATATATATATATATATATATATAAATGGTGGTACTCGTTTGGGAAAATCTCGGATAGCTCAACTTGCAGTAGAACAAATCGGTACACAAGGAAAAATGGGGAATAAAAAATAAAACGAACCAAGAACATTATACGGAGGCGAAAACTTTCGTCCAGTGTTCAAGTTCCAAGTCCAAAGAAAATAATCCAAAACTAGTAAAAAGACAACTACGTAATGTACTCAATACACTAAGTAGAGCAAACCTAAGATAATCCTAAGGAACCAGGCAAACCTCCCTAAATTTCACATAAACGGATTTTCAGGGAAATGCCGGGTACCGATTTGTTCTATTGCGCGATCCGAGGTTTTTCCAAACGAGTACCAGCATTTATATAATTTTAGCTCTAGGTTGCCCTATTGAGCACTTTGTAAAGTCAACCGTTATAGAACAGGTAGATGTTGGTTATTCCTTTAAGAATATACCATTACCAGAAGCTGGCATTTCCCTGAAGATCCGTATAGGTGAAACGTAGGTAGGTTTGCCTGGCTCCTTAGGATAATCTTTATATATATATATATATATATATATATATATATATATACATAATAGTTTTTTTTTTAATATAATACATTTCAATATAGTTTTTTTTTCATTTGTTTAATCGTAAGAATTTATGTAAATTATGATTTATAATCTCATAGATTTAAATTAAAATCATTTGGATATTTACGTTGAGTTATATTTACGTTGAAGTATATATTCCTGAAAATAAAATAAAACAAAATAAACACAAAATTACGACAAAAATTAAAATAATATCGAAAAGGAAATAAATAATTACATGAAGTTTATTTTAAAAAAAGTATTTAGGTTAAAATTCCATGGGAAAAAAATTAGCTGAAATATTTGCATTAAATCCGTTATACACTTTGCGTTTCTACGGGGCCTCGATAAACACGTCATATCTGCTCGCATTCCAATCGCTATTATTATTATTATTATTATTATTATTATTATTATTATTATTCCATTGAATTTTTGTTGCATATAAATTTCCTTCCGAATCTCAAACAGTTACCTCATGTGAGAAATGACTTCATGACATTTTCCTCTAATCATTTTGATTGTGAAAAAAACAAAAATCCTCTAATGTCGCAGACATTTTACTTAGACAAACTCTTCGTAATGTGTGAGCTGTACTTGCGAGTACAATGGTTTCTTTTTTATTTCCTTAAGGCATGGGCTACCAGGAATCCCTTCATTAAGTCTATCGGAATCTTTTCTAATAATCCGAGGGCTGTAACTACAACAGAAATTGTTGATGTTCTCATGTGCCATATCTTTGAGATTTCCAATTCAAGATGCTTGTATTTTGATAGTTCTTTGAATATCGTCAATGATATATGGAAATTTGCAGAGACTGCAATAGCAATAAGTAAGCACATTCGGTTCTTGTGGTCTTTGATCCTCGACGTCTGGGTGATTAGCTTTGATTGTTCTGTCTGTAACATTATTACAGGACTTATATATGCAACTGGGTGACATCTGGGTGATGTTCGTACTAGTTTCTTGCAGATTCCTTCCCATATGAGTGGAATATTTTCCTGTGCAGATATTAGATCACTCTATAATTCCAGGTTCTATATTCATTTGCTGCTAACACTGAGCAACCTGATAAAAGATGGCCAACTGGATATTTATCAGAGAATCTGAGTTTAGGGTCAACACAATATTTTAAGTTTGGGTACTTGGTAATTTCTAACTAGCAAACATTACTCCTGTGCAGCAAGAATAAAACATTTTGTTTCATTGTTTAACCCTGCACTACGTAACCTCTGGTAGATACAGGATTTTCCAACATCATGTTTTTTGGTACGGTCAAAGTAGGAACCATGAAGTTATCTTGCCATCCTTTCTGTGTTTGGTACATTGCATTTTCTCTTGCTTTATTATTATTATTATTTGTATATATTATACCGATCTCTCTATAAATATTACGTACATGATTTTAGATTTAACAAATGCTCCCTAAACTAACAGTTTACATGCATATTGCATGGACATAGTAATTTAACGATTGGGTGACGAGAAAATCGTGTTTCTATTTTCTCCGAGCAAATTTTAAAATGCCATGATGCGTTATATTTTGCAGAGGTTCTAATGGCCACAGGGATAAATTTGAAGACAATGTATCCAGTTCACTAGAGACTGGCTAATCATTTTAAAAACACGTTCCCTTCTGTATTGATTTTCAGTGTTAAATATGTTTAATGTAATTGGTGTTTTATGAAATCGATATCAACTTCCGAGAAAAAATAATTCAGAGAAGGATAGAAAGAAAGGAAGAAATAAAAGAAGGGCATAAGCGAAAGAATAAATTCAAAATGGCGGAAATATAAAGAGAAAGAAAGTCATGCGAAAAAAAAACGGAGAAGGGTAAGAACAAAAAACACGAAAGAGAATGGAGCAATAAATTCATTTATCAAGAGAATTTGAAAAAAATCTACAGAAAGTGTTGTATAGGAATAAAGTGTCGTTACCATCACTGTGGTTTGGACACAGGTCACAATTGAACAAATACAGACGATTCCATTATTACAAAAAGACAACGTGATCGTAAAGGAAACGTATAAATGGGAATTAGCGTGACGTCTAAGTGATTGCTATTCTCTATACTATCGACTATACTATTTCTCTATACTGACCATTATACAAATTACTCTTCGGCGATTACTATTTGAACAACTATTGTTAGTGCGAGTATTATTTGAAGGCGTTATTACCTGTGTTACAAAGTCTCGACTACAACGAGAATTTCGGAAGTGATAATGAGCATTCGTTGACCTAACAAAACTTACAACTGGTGAGCGTCTAACATCACAAAAAAAAAGAAAGAAAAAAGAATACAATAGATTAAGAATGAAATACATGAACATCAGGAGGAAAGATAAACAAATGAAATGCAAAAAGTGACAGAAGAAGGAAAACAGAATGAAGAAAGAACGAAAAAAATGTCAGAAAGAAAAATGAACGAAAAATGTAAACAAAATGTAAGAGAAGAAAAAGAGTTAGAACATCGTAAGGGAATAAAGAAAAAAAGAATGAAAAGAAATGAAGAATATGAAAAAAGAAATAAATGGCCTGTGAAAGAGAGAAAAGAAAGACTAAATGAATGACAGAATGAATTAAAGAACTGTAAAGACAAAAATGAAAAGTGAAAGTATGATAGTAAAAGGAAGGAATGGAATAAAAGATGAATAAATAAATAAGACAATAAATCAAGAGAATTAGGAAAACAAAGGAAGGAAGGAAGGAAGGAAGGAAAGCAATAAATCATGGAAGAAAAAATAACAAAGGGTATAAAGAAAGAAAAACAAAACAAGAAATGCATAAATCAAAAGAAAAGAAAGAATACAGAAAAGAAAGAGAAAGAAGAAATAAGACGAGAGAATAAAAAAAAACCTTGGTAGAAAGCCGTCAAAAAAGTGTAAAATAAGGAATGCTAAAAAAAAAGAAAAACGAAAAAAGAGAAGGAAATCAACATGGAAAGCGAAAAGTAAATCAAAACGAAAAAAAAATATGAAGCATGAAGTTGGAAATAAGGCAAAGAAGAAAACAAGAGAGAAATCGTAAATAGAAAGAAACAAAGAAAGAGAAACATTATATAAATACTGACTAATTTCAAATATATGCACACAAACAAAAATTGAGAATATAAAGGTAGAGACATTGGTTAATTTTCAGATAAGGACCCACCCTCAGTTTGCATTAAAAATTCCCCGAATACTTACATTTATACGTAATTGTACATGCTTCATTAAAAAATGACTTGATAAATTTCATAAAATCTATCGTTTTATAGTTATCAACCGTGAAAGTTCGGATTCATTCGCGTCGGTGGCGTTGTGTGCATACATTTGCTGTGGAAAGCTAAGCGCGGAAGAACTTAGTTAACGGCCTTTTTTTTTTACTGATCTTACACGTCTCAACTTGACTCAATTACTGCGCAAGAGTACTATATTACGTGCGCAATAATCAAGCCTAGTTAATATTCCATCTATAGCACTTAAACAAAAGGAAATATATCAATTTTTTGCTCAGAAAGAGAAAAAATCTGCATATTTAATATAGGCATATTATAATGCTTATCATTTTAAATAAATATTATTATTTTATTCTCTATATACAACTGCAGCCACCAACCAGGGGAGGTAACACAGTTCCGGGGGCTAAGGTGGCAGTGCCACACCTGGCGCCACCAGCAGCCTTTGTCACCGGAACGGGTATTGTATTTGTATACGTATTTTTGTATATAATTTATATATTATATTTAATATACAAATGACAGAGTGTGTATCCGTCGATAGCCTCTTTTTCCCCAAAAATGACAAATAGAAACATTCATATATATATATATATATATATATATATATATATATATATAATAAATTCACGCACTCACACACATATACTTATATGTTTTTGTGTGTGTCTGTGTCTGTGTATGTGTGTGCATGTAAAAATAGTCAGAAGACTGCATCAGGATACAATTATTTACACTCAATTACCCATAGAATAATTATAAACATAACCGCTAACTGACAACAAAATAACCGTTAGAATAACGCAATAGTCTAACTATTCACAATTCATCTCTTACCTGTAGTTTATTTTCTGTGTCTGTGTGGTCTTCATATCTTCGTCGTATTTTGAACAGGAGTATAAGTTTATCCATTTAAATTCTTCTCATTCTCTTTCACTCCCAGTAGCCTTAAAACAAAAAGAAAACATCTCATTTGAACCTGTATAGAGAATTTATTTTATTAATAATTTATTTGGCTATATCTCTGAGATGATGCATTATGATTACTTCGGACTGTTAAATGTTTCACGTGATTGGAATTTCGAATCGACCCATTTATTGCGACCATCGGATTAGATTTTTCTAGTTCCACGCCTCTTGCGAATGCTTCAGTTATTTAACTGAACTCTTCGAGTTTTAGTTCACCACTGCTGTGGCGTGGTATTGAACTCACAACCTTTTGGGTATAGTAACTGGATCTAGTCTTTATAAACTGGGCCAAGTGTTCTTGAGCGTATCTGTGCATGGATTTTTGGGATTTATAAACCTAATGTCTCAGCATTAATTTTTTTATCAGAGCTCATATTGCATTTTTTCTGTTCTTATTACTGCATTTTTTACCGGAGCTAATATTGCAATTTATTTTCTTATTCATTACTTTTCTCTAGCACTCCTTATTACTGGTTCCCATATTGTATTCATATCTATGCTTAGTAGCCTAATATATGTGATGATTACTTCAGTTTCCGTACTTTCCAGTGATGCTCTTTGTCTATTATTTCATCCTCACCTGACAGGTGTTGCTAATCACCCTCTTCCTTCCATATGTGGTCAGCTACACATAATTATCCAATTTCCCCTTGTGTTACAGTTTTACGATTAATTATTTAAATTATTTAAAATGGGAGTAGTAATGATTACAATAATCCAATGTAACTGCATTTGTTTCCATTGCCCGCTTAGGAAATTCTTTTTTTTAATCATTTAAAAAGGCGACTGTCAAAACCGCTTAGGATTTCCAAATTGTTAAATGGCATGACGTTAAGAGAATTTTGGATTAAGTGCAGTGACAAATAATCTCCGATTGTGCTGTATATTTAATATGCCTTCATAAATATTATTAAGTTAAATTTTATTGATCGAATGCAATCACTCTCATTATCGAAATTCAATTTTTCTATTCCTCTATTTAAAAAAATGTTGTTTTTTTTATGAAAAGAAGATTAGATATACTAATTGATATCTTCTATATTTCTGAATGTCCATCACTAAAATAATATTTTTATGATCTTAGACTTTGTTCCGGATTTAATTTGCTAAGTCAGTTATTGTATTATTACACTGGAACATGTTAACATTTCAATGTAATGTTAATGTGATAAACATACGTGATGATCGTTGCCCTTATATCTACTGACTCAGGAAAGATACTTGCCATATATCATGTTTCAGTGCATAATGTCACAATCAATAACTTAAAAACCAAACTTGTAACCTTCGATAATCACCGAGCTGAATGTGAACTACGTGGGATCTATCAAGTACGCCCCTTCCTTCGAACGCTTATTTGGACTAAAGTTCACCACAGATCAATTGTGAAACTTGAATATACGATACATGGTTAAAGATGCGAGAAAAAACTCGGTTCCCTGTATCAGTCTAATCGCTATGCACTAAATTTACAAGGGTCAGGTCAAACCCGAAATGAGGTACCGCTGCCATATCTAGACAGAATCAAATTGTCAGTTATACCTTTCGAGTTAGACAGATCCCAAAGGCATCTATACGGCCCCGTGGGTGATGAACTGTTTTCCGGCCTAAAACTGTGGAAACATTGCGGACCACTTTCTATTTTATATCTATTTCCATGGCAAATGTTCAGACAATCTACATACATTAGTTCCCCCATCACTAACCCTTACCCTAATCGATATATACTAAATTTACAAGAGCCAGGTCAAACCCGAAATGGGGTACCGCTGTCATATCTAGACAGAATATTTCCATTTATTCTTTTCGAGTGTGATTCCAAAAGCATCGAGACGACCTCGTGGGTGATGAACAGTTTTCCGAACGAAAACCATGGAAAGGTTGCGGGCCTCTTTCTATTTTATCGCTATTTTTATGGCAAATGTTCAGACAATCTACATTCATTAGTCCCCCCACCTCTAACCCTAACCCTAATCCCTAAGCACTAAATTTACAAGAGCCAGGTCAAGCCCGAAATGGCGTATCGCTATCATATCCAGACAGAAACTTTCCAGTTATCCTTTTCTAGTTTGATTTCAAAAGCATCGAGACGGCCTCGTGGGTGATGAACGTATTTATTCATTATATATTTCTTTTAATTTTATAGCAATTTTCGTACCTAAATTGTTCTGACGTATGTCGCTTACGAAAGCCCTTTCAGTCAAAATGAGATTTGTGACAGAAAGCAATGAGATTAAGATGGCAGAACATATAATCGAAAATAAATAATAAATAACGATGTATCATAAAATATTCAAATAATATTTTATTAAAACAATTTCTGAATATTCCCCTTTACTGCATTCATGCGTGTTATCTTCAACAACTCAATCTATATAAACATCAGATTTCCCAGGTACTATATAAGTTTAAAACAACTAATCTAATCATTACGAACAACATGTTGTTTCAGAAATTCATCCTGTGTAAAAAATATGTTGTTCATGAATTGTCAGGCCATTTGAAAGATTGAATATCCAATATTAATAATAAAAGACAACATAAAATTTGTTGTATCATACCAACGGGCGATAATCGTCATGTCCCCATTCATATATATACAGTAGTTAATACTGTATGTTGGTCTGCAGTTGGGGATTCTTCTCCAGCTATGCTGGTCAAACTATTTGACGCCGAGCAGAGAGAAACCACAGGCGAGGCTATGTCGAAGGGCAAAGTCTTGACTCGGAAAACAGCTAACCGACCCCGTTTTACGCGGTATGTACGGCGAATTTTTGGACAAGCCTACGGGCTCTGTAACCCCACATTAAATTCGGCCTTGCGCCACATCTGATCGCGTGGGTCGATTGGTAGATATCCTGCATTTAGTGATTCGTCTCCGGCTGTGCTGGTCAAACTCTCTACTTCTGGGCACAGAGGATCCTCAGACGAGGCTATATCGAAGGGAAGAATCTCATCTCCGGAAACAGCTAACCCACCGTTTTATACGAGGGGTACAGGGAATTTTAGGCCGAGCCTACAGGCTCTGTTACCCCACATTAAATTCGGCCTTGTGCCACATCTGGTCGCGTGGGGCGGTTGGTAGATATCCTGTAGTTGGAGATTCGTCTCCGGCTGTGCTGGTCAAACTCTCTGCTTCCGGACACCGAGAGTCCCCAGACGAGTCTATGTCGAATGGCAGAATCTTTCTCCGGAAACAGTTACCCGACTGTTTTATACGAGATGTGCAGGTATTTTTTTGGCCGAGCCTACGGGCTCGGATACCCTATATTAAATTCGGCCTTGTGCCACATCTGACCTCATGGGGCGGTTGGTAGATATCCTGCCGTTAGAGATTCATTGTGGAATTCACTTGACTCACTTCTAGCGGTGACTATTTCTTCTACGCGCCGCTTTCGAATCTTATACGTGTTCTTCTTGTCCTAAGTATTATCGTTTATTAACAACCTTCGTTTGATTATTGTATTCAGTAACCTTCCCTAGGTTACAACAAAATTCTTACATCGGGCACCCATAAACTACTATCTTCGTAGGTTGAATGTTTCGAACTGTCGAAAGTCAGAGGAAATAATGCACGTGACGACCAGCCCAAAAGCGACGACCAAAATACTTCTATCAGCGTAAGACTTTAGTGATTAATACCAAAATAATGTACAGCAGTGAAAGGTTTGAAATTCCAGAAATTATTATTACACATCAATAAGTGGTTGGTCGTATTTTCTCTCAATATGAATTAACCGAGGTTCTTAATAAGTTGGGAGTTCGGAACTACATTTAAAGTATTGAAAAGTGAACAATTAATAAACAATGTATCTGTCTATATTTATAGGATGAGGTATTATGTACCCTATTTACATTGTTCGGACTATCGTCATCCTCTTTGTTGCAATAATAACAACGAAAATTTCAATATGAGCTCTAGTAAAAAAGAAAAAACATGCAATGATTACAACAAAATTTGCAATATGAGTACTTAAAAAAAACTTGCTGAAGACATTAGGTTTATAATACTCAGAACACATGGTACAGTGGATAAAGGCGTTAGTTAGATCCAGTGACAGAGTGTGTGTTCAATACCTAGTTAAGTCGGTGTAGAACTTGGAGAAGGCAATTAACAGGAGGTAACAGATAACTGATATCCATTAGATGTGGAACAAGAACAGTCTACCCCAGTGAGCAAAATAAAGGGTTCAGTTCAACATTCCAAGCACCTGAAGGCCGGAGCGTACAACGGCTGAAATGTTGTGATAAATATGGCAACAAAGTTTAGGATGATAGTCCGAACAATGTAAATAGTTTAATAATAAACGATGTGTATAAAATATTCTTGTAAGGTGGGTGGGAAACGTCCTTAAAAATTAAATAAACATTCTCCCCATCTTAAGTGTAGATACATAATAAAATATACTTTATCAGAATTTCTGTGGGCATTATTTACTCTATTTTTCTGGAATCATTATTTACACTATTTTTCTAGAATCATTATTTACTCTATTTTCTGGAATCATTATTTACACTATTTTCCTAGAATCATTATTTACTCTATTTTCTAGAATCATTATTTACACTATTTTGCTAGAATCATTATTTACACTATTTTTCTGGAATCATTATTTACTCTATTTTTCTGGAATCATTATTTACACTATTTTTCTAGAATCATTATTTACTCTATTTTTCTGAAATCATTATTTACACTATTTTCCTAGAATCATTATTTACTCTATTTTCTAGAATCATTATTTACACTATTTTCTAGAATCATTATTTACTCTATTTTTCTGAAATCATTATTTACACTATTTTTCTAGAATCATTATTTACTCTATTTTTCTGGAATCATTATTTACACTATTTTTCTAGAATCATTATTTACTCTATTTTTCTGGAATCATTATTTACACTATTTTCCTAGAATCATTATTTACTCTATTTTTCTGGAATCATTATTTACACTATTTTGCTAGAATCATTATTTACACTATTTTTCTGGAATCATTATTTACTCTATTTTCTGGAATCATTATTTACACTATTTTTCTAGAATCATTATTTACTCTATTTTCTGGAATCATTATTTACACTATTTTCCTAGAATCATTATTTACACTATTTTTCTAGAATCATTATTTACACTATTTTGCTAGAATCATTATTTACACTATTTTTCTGGAATCATTATTTACTCTATTTTTCTGGAATCATTATTTACACTATTTTTCTGGAATCATTATTTACACTATTTTTTTAGAATCATTATTTACTCTATTTTCTGGAATCATTATTTACACTATTTTCCTAGAATCATTATTTACACAATTTACATTCATTGTTACATTCACTATTTTCCTCTTCTTTGTTGTTGTTAACACAACGTTTCAGCCATTACTCCCTCCAGTCGACATCAGGTGTCTATTGATCTGAGTAACCTGCAGGGAATTCTGAAATGAACCCTTTATTTAATCTACGGAGATATACTGTTCTCGTTTCAATGTTTAGTTCAGAATTCCCTGTAGGTTACCCAGATCGATATACACCTGAAGGCCAGAGGGTACAATGGATGTTAACATCAACAAAGACGAAGCCAATAGTCCGAATGTAAATAGCAAATATATTCCACTGAGTGTTTTACTTGATTGCCTTTCCCAACTTATTATTATACTTGGAATACTACTTTCAACCTCTTCAGCAAATTTGTTTCTAATTTACACGGGAAAGACTGTATCCGTACTACCAGCTGACCTCCTAACGAGCTGTAAATGTTTACTATTTATTATAGTAACAAAATGTCGGAGTCCCATTTTCAGTTTTATTTGCACCCAAAATGCAGTTCACTTTTCTTCTCATTTAATAAAAATTGCAAACTTTTCGTATTATACGCTTTCAAATAGAATATCTAAGATTTCTTGCAAGGTTTCTTTTGATCTAAAATAAATTTAGAAACATTTATATATATATATATATATATATATATATATATATATGTGTGTGTGGGGGGGGGTGTAATCATGGACTCTCCCGTCGGCTTCGACGTATAAGGATCTGACTGCTTAGTTGAATCAGTTATGAAATTTTGTGCGATAATCTTAAGTGGCATTTAAGACCCGCTAGTGATTTACAAAGGCCACATATGGAGCAAGTGTGGGGATTATGATACGAGATCACTGTTGGATGGGCTGACCTTTTAGATCTTGCTCTCGCTGCTTGAAGTTGATTCAGACAAGCAGATTGAAAATTGCTGAGTCCACTAAAACACGTTCTCCATTCTACACAGTCCAAGGCTAAGCGCTCAAGGGTGTTATGTGGTATACTGACTGCTGACAAGTTGCCTTTCAGCTTGTCTTTGTATCTTAGCCATGGGCGTCCTACATTCATGTAGCCCTGATCTCACTGGCTCTACATTAGAATCTTGGGTATCCTGTCATCAGACATTCTCAAGACATGACCAGTCCACCGGAACTGAGACTGTATGAGAAAAGTCTCGATTCTTCCAATATTACACCTGTTAGATGTCCTATCTTGAAGGTTAACTCCACAGATTGTACGCAGACAGCTTTTATGGAAAACATTTAGCTGGCGTATATGGTACCTGTATGGAGTCCAAGACTCTAAGCCATACAAATGGATGGCAAGTACAAAAGCTCTGTAAACCCGAATTTTCGTTTCCAGTCGAATACCTCGCTCATTCCACAAGCGATGGCGAAGTTTGCCGAATGCACTGGTAACATTAGCAGTCCGATGCATGATTTCATCATTTAAAGTTCCACTGTAGTTGACTTTGCTACAAATATAGGTGAAAGACTTTAAACACACACACACACACACACACACACACACACACACACACACACACACACACACACACATATATATATATATATATATGTATATAAAATTAACATAGAAGTCAACATTTAGAGGCTCTAAGTGTTGTCTTCTGTGTTCACTTTTATATTTACACACGCTCTATCTCTGATATTGAGCACTTTATCCCATAAATATAGTACATCTTAAGACTATATCTCTTCATATAAATATATATATATATATATATATATATATATATATATATATAAATTTATATATTAAATCCCATTCATTTTAATACTTTTCTAACGTATCATTTGATGTGTTGTTGCCAGGAAGAATTATCAGTTTTAAATCACGCGTAAGATACGCTGATCAATGCAGTATTTTTTTTTACTTATTCTAAGGATTACAATAACAGTTTTTTTCTGTATCGTAACAACCCTGCGTTTTATACACCAATACCGTTCTGGGTGTGACGTAAACTATATCCAGCAGCAAGGTCTCTGATCAGCAGTTTGGAGGTTTTCAGGAGCGCGGAACCATCACATAATTGTTGTTGTTCCTACGCACCACACCTATACACAATGTATGTTATTATTTGATGACTAAAAATGTAACGTCATTTTAAAAAATAATTATAAAAATGTCGGATGGCCATAAAACAGTACTGAAAAAGAATTGAAAGGTAAGGCGCGCTGGCCCTACATATAGAGGGCGAGGCTGTTGTTACATAGCAGTCCTGTGCTCTTCTCTTTCGGGGCGGTAGCTGGTTTGTTTTACAGCATGCCAACCTCTATGGGTTATTTAATGCCGACAAGATTTTTATTGGTGGTAATACTTTCTTTTTTCAAAAATGTATTCCTGGTAATATTTTTTCTTCGAAAATTTACTGTTGGTGATACCCTTTTACAAAAATGTATTGCTGGTATTAGAATTTATTGTTACACTATCAATTTTTTTTACCCCGGTTTCGGGGGTCAACTATTTGCTCATAGCTGGGACCCTAAGAGTTGCTATCATGCCGAATCAGGGTGAACCTGGGAACACCGGCAAATAAGAGGTGCTCCACGCCCCTCAAAATATCGTGATCAGGCTTTGCTTTTGGATATAGTTTATCGTCTGTTAGGGTCTAAGCTGAGAGAAAATAGTGAACCCCAAAACAAAAATCAATAGTAGATTAAATATTTAGATTTTGGCATTAAATATCCCATAGAGGTGTTGATATGTCGATAAACAAAACACAACCAAAGTATACACCGATGAATTTCATTATTTAACTCGATGATGGCCAAAAACTGAATCGAAAAGTTGTGACAGTTTGCTTTCCTTCATTCTAGTACTGTTGAGAAATGCATGAATGTACTTCTCCCTTTAGCTATAGGCAAATATTAGGGTACTCGAAACTCTAGCAACGGAAGGGATGCTATTCTGGATATTTGAGAAATAGGTCGGTTCAGGGATCCGTTTCCCGATACTACGAACATGAAACCCAGTGCAACCTGTTGCATGATATATGATGACGAGATGGGCACAGGTAAAGAATCAATCCCAATTAAAGTGAGGGATGCTCTGAAAAGGAATTAGTATGTATAGAATCAAGACCACGTCATAAATCATGGAAAACGAAGAACCAAAATGAGTTGTTCTTCGTCAATGTAATATTCTTGGAAAAATATTTCTCCATCGTCAGTCGATGCATTTCTTAATTTCTTGAACATAGCATTGATAAACATCATTCACAAATGTAATATCATTATTTATCTTTTTCATATGTGCGTTGACACTTCAGGACAAGTCTTTATCTTTCATAAATCTAAGTAGTGTTTCTTTCCTTAAAATATTTCCAACTCCCTGTGCTCTCATCCATCTACAAAAGATAGGTAGGTAAGCTTTCCGCAGTTTCCCTCTAGAGTTAACTTCATTATGTCATGTGTGTTTCAGATTCTCCAAAAACTCTTTCCTCATTCACAGTTTCTTTCTAATGCTAAATGTGAATGTGTTTTTTTCTGTTTTCATTTTACTTAAAACGTTATTGTTCTCACCCCTTTGATAACCCCTTGATAAACACCCCCTTGTATTCTAAACATACCTTGTAGACCCACATCTCTGTTGTGTCATGTCTCATCTTCTTCTTTGATGTGATTGCTCAGAAATCACTGCCATACAGGCATGGACAGTGCTGGGGTTATGGTCTCCCTCCACCGAAATATTGATACAAGTCTCCCTCTATACTACATATCGGTTTCCAAATTTCCAAATCTGGAGGCCACAAACCCTGAAAAAATATTGTGGGAGGGCAGGGCAGCGCTTTTTTTTAATTACCAAAGATCAGGGAATTATCCAATTTAAAGGAAGATTCCAGTACATATTCCTTATTTTTTCTTTTATGATGGATAATTTTTTTATTAAAAAAAAACTGAGAAAATGTTATTCTTTTTGTAATTATCACTAATATTTTTATGACTAAATTTTATTCGAAAAAAATGTTAAGTCACAATTTTTTATATTTCCATAACCTCGAGGAAAAAAAGTTTTACAAAGATTCCAACACAACACAAACGGGATCGTCTTAAAAAAATTTTTAAAAACAGTATTTCAATTTTCGGGAAAATTTTTCATATATTGGAATTTTTTAAACATATTTATTATTTTCTCTGTTTTATCTTTCTAGAAATGTAAAACAATAAGCACTAGAAATTTCAATTTAATTACTAGTTGTGTACTTCTGGTTAGTATAACTATTAGTAAAAAAAATAATCAGAGATCCTCCTTAGTAGATGACCTCAGAATAAAAAATGATTTCACCGAGATATATTACCTTCTTAATTTATTCAATAGTATTGTTCAAAAAGAATATTACAATTTAAAAAATAAGTTCTACTGAAATTATTCCTTCTGCTTCCACTTCCCCAATAGGCATGGGCCCTCCACCAGTTTGAGATATTCGTGGTAGTAAGCACCGGCCTTGTCAATTAATATAGTTGACGATTGACAATATATCTTAGATAGAAAAAAGTAAAAAGTAAAAAAAAAATGCTGCTGGAACTAGCCCTTTCGGGCCTCCACTCTCGTCGGGGATTCCTGTGTAGTACGCACCACACCTATACACAATGTATGTTATTAGTTGGTGACTAAAAGTGTAACGTCATTTTTTAAAATAATTATAAAAATGTCGGATGGCCATAAAACAGTAGTGAAAAAGAATTGAAAGGTAAGGCGCGCTGGCCCTACATAGAGAGGCCGAGGCTGTTGTTACATAGCAGTCCTGTGCTCTTCTCTTTGCTTATAATGAGATTTTCCTGTTTCTGAGCCCTTTGTTTAACTTTTGCGACGGGGGCATTCTCTATTCCAATACGCTTTTCAATATCTGTGTCCCATTTTCCATCGTCTGATAAGATGCATCACAGATCATTTCGAATTTTTTTTTACCAGTATTAAAAACAGCACTATATCGCATAATTCTAAGTCTTTAAGCTTAAATGCTGATAATGGAAATATTTAGTCTTTATTAATTTTATATCTTGATGCATTTACCAGTATCGTGAAACCCGTGCGTTTATACGCTGATCAATTCCATTGTTCAGAGAGAAGATGGAGGTGACGTTAATAACACGAAAAACCTAATCATTGCACTGAACTTAATCTAAATTTAATGGATAATTCATAACAACTTCTAAGCATTAATCTTACAAGCATTGCACTTATGCAAAATTAATTTTGTTTCGTTTACTTTATTTCCTGCATATATCTTTTGATGGCTTATTTGGATCTCGATGTCTGCGTTTTTTCTTAGCTCTTATGGAAATGTCATATTTGGCAGCTAAATAGTTAATGATGCTATTTTGTTTTTTTATTATAAGTCGATTGTATATAAAATTTCAAATATTCCTTTCCTACAGTTATGTTTTTGATCTCAGATTTTAGTAAAATTGATAGCAATCGTAGATGAAGTGCAACATCTTTTTAGTAATTTGTTTTTTGTTTTGTATTGTTTTTTTGTTTTTTGGGGTTTTGGTTTTTTTTTTAAGCATTGCACCACAAGCCAGGTGGGAGTCTCACCAGCACGAAAGGAGTTACAGCGCGCATAGAAACAGAGTAAAGAAGCGTGTTTGGAGAGACGATAAAGAGAAGGACGGGGTACAAGATCAAGGTATTAGATGTCGATTGACATAACACTTGAATAGTTGAAGATTATAGTTATCAGGGAAGCAAGTAAGAGGAAGAGAATTTCACAGACGGGAAGTGCGAGATAAGAAGATGTTTGAGTAGAAGAAACGGTTGCATTTAACCGTTCCGACAGTGAAAATGTGGGACCGATATGCCAACCTAGTCGTACGCTTAAATTCATGCAGTCTGGAACCAGTGGAAGTAACTTGTCGGAACACTTGCCGTAAAAATACTCATAGAAGAGACAGAGGGAAGCCACGGGACGTCTGTGAGAAATCGACTATAGACTAGATGCCAGATCAGGACCTATCACATTGCATATTCGTTTCTGGTTTTGTCGAAGACCTCGAGGATTACAGCAGGGTCTCAGATTATATATGGCAGCAATATTCCATACAAGGAAGGATGGTTGATTTATAGATTTAAAGAATGGACTGAGACGAAAGAAATTTCTGGCGAGACACAGAGGACCAAATTTCCTTGCGGTAGAAAAAGCTATTGAGTCTATGTATTTGTTTCATCCCATATAAGCGGATATCGTGAGACCAAACAGGCGCAGAGAGGCGCTATCGTAGACTTGGGCATCAGCCATTCTGATGGGAGGCAGAATTGTTTGCGTTTGGTTGAAATTTGATATTAAAATACGTTTCGTTTTTTTTCGCATTATATTTAAGTTATATACGCAACCACATGGTTCCCGTATATTAAAGAGAAGTCTTCTATAATTGTCATCATCTAACTAATAGCTGGCCTCTTTGGTTTTAGTCCTGTGCAGGTATATGCAGGTGAGAGCGCAAAAATAAAATAGAAAACCTCCATTACTGAATAAAATTTTGATGATGACCTAAATTCAATATAGCTATATATAGCGTCAAACGTTATTTTAAGTGGATAACCATATTTTAAATAGACGCCTCATTTTCGTTTTAAATATTGTCTATTACTTCTATCGGTCTGCGCATTCGAGAAATCTTAATAAAGAAAATGATTCGGAAGGAGTCGAAACTGCGCCTTAACCTTGTGGGAGAAACCACGGTTTGATCTTTAGATTGCTAGGCTACAGAGAGCAAACATGTACAAAAAGGCAGGGGGCTCATTAGAACCATTGACATGCAGATATTAATAGAAAAGACAGAAGGAAGCTACGCCACGGCGTTGGTAAAGTTGAGATGATAGGTAAGGACTGATAACATTGCAGACACTTCTTTGCATTTTGTCGAGAATATCGAGAAATATTACAGGAGCACTAGTTCAAATATGACATCGATATCCAATGCACGATCGAATTTTAGATTTATAAACGTGCAATATGGGTTATTGAGAATGGTAAGAAATTTGGGGTTAGAATTTAGCATTTTATGCGTGAATAGGAAATGCATTATATAGGAGATAACTTTGCCATAACAATGCAATGTTTTTCTTAAGATAATGCAAGAAAAACATTCACTCAATGTGAATTACCAGAAGCCGGATACATCGATGAGTTGACCAAGGGGTTTGCTCCTCTCGCCACAGAGTGCAGTTCCGAACCTTACACGAAGTTTGTGGCCTGTTCAGTTGAACTTATTGTCGATCCTGTTAGGCTTAGAATTTTTTTCACGGAGAAAAAACAATTGTGTAGCGTCAATCGACATCTCCAGTTGCCTTGATCTATCCACTTCCCTTCTCCACATCCTTTCATCTTTCATTCATATCTGCTCTCGCTCTAAATCTTCTGTAACCCCCTTGCCTCGATCGACCCACTGTCTTTCTCTTTCTCCACATCCTCTCCTTTACCACTCCTATCTGCTCTTCCTCCAACCCTTCTATAACCCCTTGCGTGATAGTGGCCTCCAGCCTTGCTTGGGGTGATACGATTAAAAAAAATATAGTTATATAAGCACCCACGTTATAGAGTACAGTGCCTGATACATCCAAACGCGAATGTAAAGATGACTTCTGGCCAAAACGCTACACCTCCATTGCTCAAAGCTGATTGTTGAACATAGACGTTGAATGGTGATAAATTATGTTTCCGCTTTTCATTTGTAAAGTAACAGTATAATATTTTTTTTATATACATTGATTACTTAGTCTAATACAGAACAGCTGGGAATTTAGAAACATATTCCCCGCTAGTAAGTGGCGCTATTGTGAAGGTAATGGAGAACTTTAGGCAATCTTTAACTTACGTGCCCGCAATAAGACCGGGCGTCAAAAGGATTTTTTCCCATTTCACCGATATTATTTTATCTATCGTTATTTCCTCTCCAATGGCTGTTGGTCCAAAAAAGCCATGATTAGAATTTGAATGAAACACAGACATATGAAAGTAAATTTATACATTGTCTTAGTTCTTTGAGAATTTACAACACAAATATTAAACACTATTTATTTATTAGACTGTATATGTATAATAATAATTTTATATTAACGACAATTCTAAAAATGCGGAACCCTAATAGTGCAAAAACCAGTTAATACAATTCAATGTTTATCATTTTCAAAGAATTAAATATGAAAATATTATTTTTCTTCTCAAAATTATAAAAAAATGTCTGAAATTATAAATATTGAAAATTTCAATTTTCCGGCATTTCTTTTGTACAGCAATTCAAATATATTTTTTATAAAATTATGAATAAAACACTTATTACATTATTTACATTATTCGGACTATTATCCTCATCATTGTCGCCATGTTTATCACAACGTTTCGGCCGTTGTACGCTCCGGCCTTCTTCAGGTGGTTGCAATGTCGAACTGAACCCTTTATTTCGCCCACTGGAGTAGACTGTTCTCGTTCCACGTGCCATGTTTAATGGGTGTCAGTTATCGGTTATCTCCTGTTAATTCCCCTCTCCAAGTTCACCACCGCCTTAACCGGATATTGAACTCACACTCTTTGGATCCTGTCACTGGATCTAACCAACGCCTTTATCCACTGTGCCATGTGTCCCTGAGTGGATAAAGGAGTTGGTGTCCAGTGACAGGACCCAAAGTGTGTGTGTTCAGGTAGTTGGATTGTCGAACTGAACCCTTTATTTCGCTCACTGGGGTAGACTGTTCTAGTTCCACGTACCATGTTTAAGTGATGTCAGTTAAACATGGCACGTGAAACTAGAGCAGTCTACCTCAGTGAGCGAAATAAAGGGTTCAGTTCGACTTTACAACCACCTGAAAAAGGTTGGAGCGTACAACGGCCGAAACGTTGTGATAAACCTGGCGACAAAGATGAGGACAATAGTCCGAATAATGTAAATAATGTACATAATACCTCATCTCAGAAATATAGACAGATATTAAAACACTTATTGTCAAACTCGTTTAGAAAACGGTAAATAATAATTATTTCATTGTAGGGAGTCTACGTATATTGATAATATTTTAAATTTATTTAGTAAAAATATTTATTTTCACATTTATTTCGTTATAAAATGGTAAAAAAAATAAACCTTTATAAAAAGCATATAATAAATATTGCATTGCACTTGGATCACATATCATATAATCTTGTATATAAACATTGCTGAGGGAGTGAAGTTAGTAGAAAATACTAGCGGTGTCAAGGGAAAGCCATCCTTTTAACACACTATATTTTGCGGGCACTAAAATATTTTTTTAAACAAAACTCAAGTGTAATACGTTGAATAGAAATCTTTGCTATTGTTTTAATATTTTCATATTTTTCATGATCCTGATTTTAGCGGTTCTCATGTTTGTTTGTTTTATGCTAAAGTCAACAAAGAAAACATGCGCTTTGTTATAAGAAATACAATGGGATATTGGAGAGAATAGATAATATAATGTTCTCTGGAGAACAACAATGAAGTCAAATTATGAGAAAGAGTAATCTGAGAAATTCATCGAAAGAAGAAACACTTTTGTGTCTAGACAAATAGAGAAAGCTTCGCATCAATCTCTTCAGAGAATGGCCACAATATCCATCAGATAGCACCTGCGTATCTTTCTAATGCCCTCAGGATGGAGTTCGCCACTCTAAGAGATAACATTTATTTTCCGAAGACCAATATATTAGCAGCTGACTATTGCAACAAAAGTTCTTTTTATAACTTCTCAATACTATTGTTTGGAAACAAAATGCAATCAACCATACGAAATTTTTATTCACTACGAAAGCAACGAAATAAAAGTTCGATCAAATTACTAGCAAATACTCAGCGAAAGAACTTTTGGCATCAAAAGTCACAATTACTTGCTTTGTTTTATAAACTTGGTTGTCCGCCGAACCGTTCCTGCCTAACTTACCCACAAAAAAAATCCAACACTGTGTTCAAAACCATTAGTGTCCTTCACTTTAGAAACTGTAAAATGTAGCCATATCTTCTACTCCAATAGTTTCATGTCTCGCACTTCTCGCCTGTGGAACTCCCTCCCCTTTTCCTGTTTCCCTGATAGCTATAATCTCCAACTATTCAAATGTAATATCAATCGACGTCGCCAGATGCCTTGATCTATCCCCGATCCTTCCCTTCATCCTTTCCTCTATCACTCCTATTTACTCTCGCTCCAATCTCTGTAACCCCTTGCGTGCTAGTGGCTTCCCGCGTTGCTTGGGGTGAAATGCTTATATATATATATATATATATATATATATATATATATATATATATATATATATTAAGCTTTTCACCACATGCAAGGCTGGGAGCCACTAGCACGCAAGGGGTTACAGAAGGTTTGGAGGAAGAGCAGATAGGAGTGGTAAAGGAGAGGATGTGGAGAAAGATAGTGGATCGATCAAGGCAAGGGGGTTACAGAAGATTTGGAGCGACAGAAGATAGGAATGAAAGGGGAAAGGATGTGGGGTAGGGAAGTGGATAGTTCAAGGCAACTGGAGATGTCGATTGACGTTACACTTAAATAGCTGTCGATTATATTTGTCAGGGAAACAAGAATAAGGAAGGGAGTTCCACAGGCGAGATGTGCGAGACATGAAGCTATTGGAGTAGAAGAGACGTCTACATCTAACAGTTTCGACGGTGAAGGGGTGGGAACGGGATGCCAGAACAGCCAAGATGACAAAGCTAGTCTGAATGGCAAACATTTAATAATGATAAGACAACACACACACACACACACACACACACACACACACACACACACACACATATATATATATATATATATATATATATATATATATATATATATATATATATATATATATACATGAAGACATATAAGTTTTAAGGTGTTCTATATTTATGGGATAAAGTGCTCAATATCAGAGATAAAACGTATGTAAATATAAATATTAAAGTGAACATTGAAGTCAATAAGCAGAGACGACATGAATTTAAGCGTTCTACTAGGCTGGCATCTCGCTCTCACCCTTTCACTGTCGGAACTGTTAAATGTAGCCGTCTCTTCTACTCCAATAGTTTCATGTCTCGCACCTCTCGCCTGTGGACCTCTCTCCGCTTTTCGTGTTTCCCTGATAGCTATAATCACCAACTATTCAAATGTAATGTCAATCGACGTCTCCAGATGACCTGATCTCTCCCCTAAACCTTCTCGTCATCCTTTCCTCTATCACTCCTATTTGCTCTCACTCCAACTCTCTGTAACCCCTTGCGTGCTAGTGCCTTCCCGACTTGCTTGGGGTGAAGCGCTTAAAAAAATATAAATAAATAAAAACTTACACGTTTTTGTCAGGCTCTTACAATTTACTCACGTGCATCCTACGCTCTATAATATATGAAAATTAATTCATAATTTTTTATTCAGTATATTTTAAGATTTACATAACTGACAGGCAGTGACTAAAAAGAAAGATGCCTTTTTTTCGTACATATCTATAATGTATTGTGTTGTAATTCAACCAATAATAACGATTGATAGTGTGATTCATTGATTTGTTTTCCACGCCTTATCAACACATTGCAGGTTATTTAAAACCAGAAAATATTTTCAGGTAGCAAGGCTTTTGAAGATAATAATAATACTTTTAGTGATACAAGTCTTACTAATTAAACCATAGCTAGGAGGAGAAGATGTAGACTCATACCTTTCTGAAGGGTATTTGCTTGTAAGTAAATATAACGAATCCAAGTGAAATTGGAACTCAGCACTCCGAGTAAAAATTCCGAGTCATTATCCGTTAAACCACTCGCACATCCACGTTTACAGCACCTGGCATTCCGAAGCGGTCACCCATCAAGACTCGAAAATGCTTAACTTAGCGGATCGTATATGGGCAGGTTTTCAATATGATATGGCCGGATAACCAACAATAAAATATCCCCACAAGTTTAAACAACGCTAAGAGGGAGATATGTTCCCACGCAAACTAAGATTGCTTACCTAATCAGGTATGACATCTTTTGTCTTCAAAGTACTCACCTTATGAAGCTATACACTCCCTTCACCTTTTCTGAGAACATTATTAGAACTCGGAGTACCTTTCAGTAATATAGTTTCTTGCTCGATGTCTGTTTTGTCTATAACATCTTTGTTAGTGTAAGTTTCAGTTTCAAATCACCAAAACAGTACAGGCTTATAATTTTGGTATATACGGTAGAAGGTCCCTTTTTTAATGGCTATCTTAACCGGATACCATAACCCCTATACATCAAGTTAGACTATCACGAATGTCTCCCATATTTATATCCATCCTTTTTTCATATATTTGTCTCATAATTAATCTTTGATCTAAGTGTCCCCTATTTCGAACTGTGTTGATAGGGTTAGGGTTAGGGTTAAGGTTATTTATTTGTGTTTTGAACTCCTCAGTTATTACCTAATCGGGCATATCTCCCCACCCCTTCCTTGAATCGACTTACTACATAAAACATTCGATTCGTTTACAGTATGTTCATTATAATTTATTTTTCGCAAGGACTTCTACCAATCCACACAAAGAATCTGATGCAAATCCACTGTAGTACAAACCTTTTCATTCCTTCCCCACCAACACTATAACAAGAACACGTACAACTTCCTCTACTACTAGGCAATGAGTTTTCTTAACTGTTCTGCAACTAAAAAAAAGTCATGTAAAAACATGTCCGTACGGGCCAGGTTACAAAAATGTGCTTGATCATCAAATGAACGACAAGTTGCAGTCATTACGAGAATTAAATCGCTACACCTGGTAAAGTGCTAATGTTTTACTGCAGGAAAGATTCGGGAAAAGAGACTTTTCCCGAATCTTTCCTGCAGTAAAACATTACTATTAAAATTCATTTAAAACCAGAAACGTATGGAATATGAGTGGATATATATGAAAGAATGTACGGTTTAAATATAAGACTATGATATGAAAGGTTTACATAGATAACTTAGAACATACCATTTGAAAGCCATAAATGCAAGCTGACCTAAAATAAAGTTCGCTCTATGGGCTATTTCAAACATAACAAGAGCATTAACAAAAACAACTGTTAGGCTGACACACAATGTGAAAGTTAGGCCGTGCTCAAGAAAAAGGGTAATCCCTTTCGCGATTCGGAAATAACCAGCTTCTTAGAAATTGGCAACTACTTCACTGGACAGGAGAAATAAATATTCTACGTGGTTAAAGGTATAAAAAACTATAGGGAATATTCACTGGGACTAGGGTATATGCAACGACAACGCCAGCAAGTTGCTGAGGGCTTGCGCCGACATCTTTGTGACAACAGTAAAGTCTTGGATCGAAGAGTCGCCCTGTATGTGGAGCATTAGGGATCGATCCTCTCGTGAATGACAAGATGATGAAGGATTTGTTGACACAGAATCAGGATCATGTCTACACCAACATGGGACCTGCTCGTTTTAAACCCTTGATGACTATATCTGAATGAACCGATTGGTATATGGCATCGTACCATGGGCAGAGGCAAATCCAGAGTACAGCTCTTTTATCTTTATATATATATATATACATATATATATATATATATATATATATATATATATATATATATATGTATATGTATATATATATATATATATATATATATATATATATATATATATATATAATAGTTTGTGCAGCTTATATTTTACATCATAAAGAAAAAATATACAAAGAATTAAATAGCAATGTTAATCTGATTAATGATGAAATCACTTCGCTAACAAATTTTAATAAGACAAAAACTTACTAACAATTCCTTCACTAATAAGATCCTTACGTCCGAGATGGAAGACACATGCTGATTACTTTCAAATTTTAAATTCTGTGGAAAACCACTAAGACATTTTTACTCCACCAACTTGATTATACTTAAGTCCATTTCATTTTAACTATTGATAAATACATAATAACAACAACATTTCGTAGATTTATAACTTTTCAAAATTCAGACAAAATTCTCACTTGATCGGTTTCAACAAGAACACTAGCCTCACGGTATCGCACGCTCCAAAACATATATTTAATTGTCAATAAATAGCATAATTAAAAAAGCATCTTTCGGTCTCCACATATTTCGTTGTAGTGTTTTCATTGTATGGAAAAAAAATTGTGACCTGAAGATGACAATTTGAAATTGTTGAAAGTACTCGGCATTTGTCTTCCATCAGACAACAACTCGAATATTATTCCAGGAACTGATAGTAAGTTAATGTCTCATGTTAGCCAAGTGATTTCGCCATTCAACATATTAACATTATTATTTAATTCTTTGTATAAATTGTTTTTTATGGTATATATATATATATATATATATATATATATATATATATATATATATATATATATGTGTGTGTGTGTGTGTGTGTGTGTGTGTGTGCGTTTGTGTGTGTGTGTGTTTGTGTTTGTGTGTATGTTGTATATGTGTGTGCGAGAGCCCGCGTTTGCGTGGAGTGGTAAAGTGTGTAAAAAGTGAAGAAAATAAATAATCGTCAAACACTTCGCTATAAATTCCGTTTCGGAAAATAAAATGATGTGGATCATAACGAAATGCTTTTTTACAACACAAAAGAAAAAACGAATCGTGTTAATATAGTGAGTAGTATATATGTGAGATTGTCAACACCAAAATCTACGCTCTGTTATGTGTGCATTACTTAAATACGGCAGCAGGATAAAGCGGCTAATCAATCAGCTATATATCAATGAAAATACAGCCCATGAATGCTAAGTCCGAAATATGTTGTATTTTGTTCTTTGTCGCTTGGTGTTTCGCATCATAATTCGTGCAATTTGGTTTTTAAAAATACTTTTAAAGTGAGCAATTATTTTTTAAAGTATCTTAGCACTCAATAATAATTGAGAAATCAGTATTATTCACATATGGTCTAAGTATATCGAAGACTATTTTATTTAAATTACGCTATATCCAGGAAAAATGTATTACATTCAAAAGATTTATGGGTTAATAAATATATTTCCTAATTTTCATATTGATTTTAGGAGACATAAAATAGCTAAACAATTTCCCGGATATGAGACTCCATTTTTTGAGCAGACGACAGAGAAATGGGCGTCTGCATTTTCAAATGTGTCGAGAAGCGTCCCAACTAGTATTGCTGATTGGTAGTAAATGCTAAGATAGAATTTGAATTATTATCGTGTGATTCTTTTTTGCCGATAATTAAAATATTGTGCGTGTGATATTACTACTTTCGAACGGAATTGATACCTTGGATATACTGCTTAAATCTACTCATTTTTTTCGACAATTTTTAACTTGATTGTATATATCTATATATATCTATATATATATATATATATATATCCATCAATATTCCAAAAATTTATTGAGTCGTGAAATGCAGCCACAGTGTATCATTCATTCATTTGCTCATATTCAATCATTAATTAATTATCTATCTATCTATCTATCTATCTCTACACACATACACACACACATATATATATATACATACATATATATATATATATATATATATATATATATATGATAAAAATATAGTTTAAAAGTATGATATATTATAGGCTAAAATGCTCAATATCAGAGATAGAGCATATAAATCCGAAAGTGGACATTGACAGTGTGAGTTTTTGTGTGTGTGTGTGTGTGTGCGCGCGTGTGTGTTCCGTAAACCAAGATTATTTTAAGAAATTTTGAGCCGAATAATGAGTTTTTACATGCGAAACTCTTCAGTCGCTCTAGCAGAATGATTCATTTTAATTCTTCTGAAAGGCATTATTCGATAATCCAATGCACCAATTTTGATATTATTAAACTCGTAATGAGTCTATTAGTTTGAAGTTACGACATTCAAGACAATTCACATGTAGTGCGGCGTTTTGTCTACACCTGCCCGGAACACAGTTGCTTTCTTCCTAACTGCGCATTTAAATGTTACTCATTCAGTAAATATACATAAGATTTATTTTATATATTGGGAAAAACGAAATGCCTGTATATAATCATTATATATTTATCCTTCTTTCTTTCTCTCTCTCTCCATACATATATATATATATATATATATATATATATATATATATATATATATATATATATATATATATATATATATATAATGCAGGTGAAATGATATTATATCTATATTCAATGTGATAAATATAATGCATGAGAGATACCCATATACATACATATATATATATATATATATATATATATATATATATATATATATATATATATATATATATATATATATATATTGTCAGCTGGCAATATACCACATAACACCCTTGAGTGCTTAACATTGAAACAGGTAGAATGAAGATCAACGTGGTTTAGTGGAGTCAGCAGTTATCAATCTACTTGTCTCAATCATCTTCAAGAAGAGAGAGAAAGATCTAAAAGGTCAGCCAATCTAAAAGTGATCTCGTCTCACAACCCTCACTCTTGCTCCATATGTGGCCTCCTTTGAAAAGCACTAGCTGGTCTTAAATGCCACTTAAGATTATCGCACAAAATTTCATAACAGAATCAACTATGCTGCCAGATCCTCATACGTCGAAACCGACGGGAGAGTCCATTATATATATATATATATATATATATATATATATATATATATATATATATATATATATATATATATATAAGATATTGCAACTTAAGGTGAAATTAAGATCTTTAAAGTTGAAATTAATTTTTTCAAACAATGTACCCGCTATCTGGTTTGCCCATCCTTTATTCAGTTTAGGATTAAGTGGGCAAAAATACATCATTGGTTGGAAGATTAAATGCCTCCTCATCAAAGACCTTATTTGACAACTTTCAACCAGAAGCCTGGGTTTCACAACCGAGTAGTAGCACCTGGTTCAACACAGTGCCCTGCTCATCTACCGGTACCCTTCTGGATGATGAGTGAACTCTGATATGGTGTCGCGATCCGTCTTGGGCTCAAATTATGTGAGCGTCACAGATGCAGATGTGGAGCTTTCATTAAGGAGATTGGTTTGCATTGTCTCTCTTTTGTCGTTGTAGTACCGGCCGCTTTCCAAGACATGGCGCAATAAAGGGCATCTTCAGAAGAGGTCTGAATGTAGCTGGGTTCCCTTCCCAAATCGAACCCGTAGGCCTCGACCGTGGTGACGAAATGCAGCCGGATGGGATATCATATTCCATTTTAAAGTGGGGAAGTCGTTGATTTTTGGATTTGACCTGTGCCGATTCGTTTTCGAGCGGTAACTTGATCAGGTCCGCGACTAAACTGGAATCTGTCGCACGGGACGCGGAGATCAAAATATAGTTAAATATTCTTCTCTTGTGGACAGAACTGGACCTCGTTCGATGGCGTTACTTCGGAGGGTGGGCGAGATTGCTTCTTGATTACGACACAAGCATAGGGAAACTGAGTGGCTCTTGAAGCATGTCTCAATGGTGATAGTGCGAAATAATGATTTCTCCATCATTGCTGCTGGCAGAGCATAGAAAAAACAGAATAATGCAAAAAAAAAAACAACATTATTTAGATACTTAGTTTAAAATAAATCAATTATTTCTTACATTTCTCTTCAAAGAAAGTAATTAAGGTCATTTTTAACACAGTATTCGTGGCTGATTCTATTCAGTGTCGACTTCAATTTTTTTAATGAC
>OZ038486.1:20562233-20612233 GCA_964036315.1 Acanthosepion esculentum | reverse complement strand
CCTTAAGAATTACTGAATAGCTGCTACTCGATATTGGTGCTGTTTCATTGAACAAATTACTTACTACGTTGTATTTCTACATTCAGGCTACGGTGATCATGTTTTACAAGCTATAACTGTTATATAACGATAAAAAAATGAATAAATAAAAAATGATATACTGCATTTCTTAAAAATCGAAAACCAAAAAGAGAAAATATACAGTGTAACAAATAAATAACAACAAGTAAAATAAATTGATATAATACATCCAAATATATAAATAAACTAACAACCGATACCGATAAACTAGCCATTTAGAAAAAACAATTAAAGTTAATCAATCCCAATAAATAAATTAAAAACTGTTCAAGGCAAAATAATAGTTAGAACAAACTACAACAATCAACCCCAAAATTGAACAAATAGTTTTAATTATCTTCCCAAGCAAAAAGAAAACTATTAAATAAGCTATATAAACAAATTATTATTACGGTAATAAAAAAACAGATAAAAATAAAAATAATAAATAAATAAATATATAAGATAAAAAAAATAAAAAAATAAACATAAATAAAAACAAGCAAAATAATTTGGCAGAAATAAATGAATAAACAAATACACGACTTCCGGTAAATTAACGGCCAAAATAGACTACCCACAATGCACCACTGACCCGTAAATATAAATAGCCGAGAAAAATAACAGCACTCGTGGCCTGACGATTGCATCTAGCATGAAACAGACTGCCGCCTCTAAGTGTTGACTTCTATGTTCACTTTTGTATTTACACACGCTCTATCTCTGATATTGAGCACTTTATCCCATAAATATAGCACATTTTAAGACTACATTTCTTCATATATATATATATATATATATATATATATATATATATATATATATATATATATATATATATAACCCAGTTACAAATTGTCGAAAACAACAATGGAATTAAGTACTATATCCAAGGTATCAATTCTGTGCAAACATAGTAATATCACACCTACAACACCTTAATTATGTGCAAAAAAGAATCACACGAATATAAAATTCAAATTCTACATTAGCATTTACTGACCAATGAGCAATCCTGCTTGGGACGCTTCTCGACAGATTTGAAAAGGCAGACGCCCATTTCTCTGTCATCTTCTCAAAAAATGGAGGCTCATATCCAGGAAAAAGTTTAATAATTTTCTGCCTCCTAAAATCAATATTAAAATTAGGAGATATACTTATAAAACTTATGAATCTAATACATTTATCTTTTAACTTTTTGTGATCCGATTTTTCTAGTATAAAAGTGTTTCGTTCAGTTTCATGTTAAACGCAATCATCAGACTACTGATAAATGAATATATCAATATTAATTTATCCGAGTTGTATGTTATATATAAATGAGCGTATTTTCATAAAACCGGTTGTGGTATGGTTTAAATACCGCGTTTAAAATCAATTTAATGTATACCGACACACCTAATGTCCTAAAAAAAAATTTGTTTCACGAAAACAAATTCCACCTGCTCTAACTGCACCCATATTCCGACCCCCTCCCCAAGAAATGAATAAGTAAAATCTCCTAATCTATATCTTATAAAGTTTATTCCAAATATGGCTTGACGATTGCGTTGAGAATAAAACAGACTGTCGCCACTGGGTATGGACTTCAATGTCTACTTTTATATTGACATAAGCTCGATCTCTGATATTGAGCACTTTAACCCATAAATATAGCCCACCTTAAAACTATACTTTATCACACACAGAGATACACACACACACACACACACAGACACACACACACACACACACATATATATATATATATATATATATATATATATATATATATATATATTATTTGTATAGTCACAACAACATATGTTGATGTGTGCGAAAACGGTACATTTAAATATGAAAGAGAAATATATGCCATTAAAATTTTACTTTGCTTTTATGCAATTGTTTCATTTTCCGCTTCTTATATCTTCATCCTCGCCTCCCCCTCCTCTTCCCCCTCCCCATCACACACACACACACACACACACACATATATATATATATATATATATATATATATATATATATATATATATAAATAAATATATATATATAATCATATATATATATATATATATATATATATATATATATATATATATATATATATATATATATATATATATATATATATATATATAATCATATATATACATATATATATATATATATATATCATCCTCCGTAGTGCCACTTCATAGATCAGAGTAAAATTTGCTTTTAGAAGTGTACTCAATTGGGCAATTATAGGACTGTCCAGACAAAATACTGTTTTATTGAAATACATAAAAAAATAGTATCACATGCAAGCATGTATTGAATCACCTCAATGGCACACTGAACAATTGAAACCTCTGGTGATCAACAGTCAAACGTTGTCGGAGAGAAATACATTATTTCTTTTACGTTGGATATTAACATTTATTTCTCTCACTTCAAAAATATCAACGGATGTTTAACTAATTTTCATCACGAATTAGGTACACACAAATATCACTGCGTATTTCTACAGTTGGACAACAGTAATATTTCTGCATTGTTACAAGGGTTTTCTGTATTTACATAAGAGCCTATCTGTGTTATGCTCGTGGAAAAATATGTCTTCTATTAAAAGCTCGTAAATGCATTATTCAGTATTCGGTTTAGCTTCACTGGACATTAGTTTTTAGATACACACAAAGTAAATGCAATTTGAAAGGACCTGTGAATATTATTGATTTGGGCACCTATTTTAGTGCTATACGTAACACATTTAACTCACTCGCAATTAAAGCTATAGTTACCAAATTTAACTTCAGTTAATGGCTAAAAATATGACTTTGTACCAGACTACTAATAAATGAATATAGCAAAATTAATTTGTTCGAATTGTTAATGTGTATATATGGATGCACATATTTCCATAAAACTAGTTGTGCTATAGGTTGAATACAGTGTTTTAAATCGATTTAACGTACACCGAAGCTCCTAAAGATTTGACGCACGAAAAAAAAATTCCCCTGCTCTACCTACAACCACATTGTGACCACCCACCAAGAAACAAATAAATAAAATCCCATAATCTATACTTTATTAACTATATTCAAAATCTTAAAACATATAATAATTTACAGGAACGAAAGAATAGACAAAATATATCTTCTTTATTTTCACAGTGAGGTTCACAGGCCCCGCAGCCACTCGAGGGAAAGTATTACATAGTAATATGTACTGTTTATGCAGATATGTGGGGAAAGTAATTGTTAACCCTACATTTGAACAGGTTAAGATTATATTGATCGGGAAAGCATCCACTTGGGAACCGGTTCCACGGAACAGTTGTCAAGAAGAAACTCACCAATTGAATTCGGAGGGAATTTGGGTGGTAACCTACAATGTTCGTAGCATGACGGGTACTAGCAGTGAAGGTGGAACGAAGGAATGTTGCTAGGCTGGGATCTCCTCCTAGAAGAACCGAAAGAGTAGTGATAAACTTGCGACATAGTTCTAAATGTGTCGTTCACCGTGTAATTAGCAGGTATAAAACCGATAAAACGTTAGATGCAAAACCAAAAACTGGCAGACCTCCAAAAACATCGCAAAGAGAAGATCGAAGAATTGTTAGAATATCTACAAAAAACCGTTTTAAAACTGCTACATCAATTGCCCGTAAACTTAATGAAGAGACAGATAATAAGATCTCAAGGAAAACGGTTGCTCGCGAGTTTAAAAAAATGCAGGATTGCATGCCCGTATTCCAGATTCGAAGCCTCTCATTTCAAAGCGAAACCAAAGGGCACGCCTTGTGTATGCGAGAGAACATGTTGTTCGGACTGACGCACAATGGGATACAGTTCATTTCAGTGACGAGTTCAAGTTTACTATATTTGGTTCTGAGGGAAAAACTTACGTACGCCGTAGAACAGGTGAAAGGCTCAATGTGTCAAGAAAACCGTTAAGCTTGGTGGCGGCAGTGTGGGGAATGATTTCATCTCTAGGAGTTGGCCCTATCATCCACGTACATGACTATATCAATGCTGAGATTTTAAAAAGGCTTCTTCAGCAGCCTGCGTTACCAAGATTACACCATAATCTTTATGAATCTCCTATTTTCATGCAGGACAAGGCTCAGAAGGTTATGGCTTTATTTGAAGAAGAAGGAATCGCGCTAATGAAGTAGCCAGCCCAGATCCCCGACCTGAATCCAGTAGAAAATGTTTGGAAGATTTATGCATTACACCCTAATCTTTATTCGGTAAAAATTTCATTGCTAATCATGCATTAGTTTTTAAGTAATACACATATTTATGTCTTTGTTGTTTCCGTTCCTTATATTATGGCCGCTACTGTATTTATATATATGTCGGTGTTCTTTTGAATCAACCAGTGAGATTGATTAAAAAAAACTTCCGCAAGTAAAACTATTTTGAATAGATGTAAGTAAATCTTTAAATTGGAGAGTTAGTTTTTATTTTGACTGATGTTGTTTAAAAGAAAGAAAATTTTAAAAAAGTCAACTTAATAATATTAAATAGTATGACAATTTTTTTTCTTTAAGAGACTAAGCAAGGCTGGAAGCCACTAGCACGCAAGGGGTTACAGAAGGTTTGGAGGAAGAACAGATAGGAGTGGTAAAGGAGAGGATAGTGGATCGATCAAGGCAAGGGGGTTACAGAAGATTTGGAGCTAGAGCAGATAGGAATGAAAGGGGGAAAGGATGTGGAGAAGGGAAGTGGATAGATCAAGGCAACTGGAGATGTCGATTGACGTTACACTTAAATAGTTGGAGATTGTATTTGTCAGGGAAACAGGAATAAGGAAGGGAGTTCCACAGGCGAGATGTGCGAGACATGAAGCTATTGGAGTAGAAGAAACGTCTACATCTAACAGTTTCAACGTTAAAGGGGTGGGAACGGGATGCCAGCCTCGTAGGACGCTTAAATTCATGAGGCCTGGGAACCAGCGAAAGCAGATTGATTGTAAAACTAAAAATAATAACCGGGTATTAAATTTAAGAGACATAAACATGAAGAGGTTGAGAGATATACTTAACATCTCTTGGAGACAGGATTCAAATGATATTTCTAAAATCATACGCGAACTCAGAATTTCGTTTTGCAGGATCCAGAGGCGAGCAAAACTATAAATCCCGAGTCATCTCCTGTTCTGTACGACTATCCATGGGGCAAACGAGCTGATCGCTAAAAACCCACCTACAACTTTGTTATGACAAAAAAAGAAGCCATCCTAATGACGTTCTGATCTTGATACAGTACGGTGATGGTTGGCTTGATAAGAGACTAAGATAGTTTTATAGTTAAATTAGATTAATACCCATCTCAAAGCCCAGGATTGATTGTAAAATTAAAAAATAATAACCGGGTATTAAATTTAAGAGACATAAACATTAAGAGGTTGAGAGATATACTTAACACGTTTGGAGACAGGATTCTAATAAGCAATAGCTCTATGAACCCATCCCTGATATTTCTCAAAGCATAACCGAGATCAGAAGTTCGTTTTGCAGGATCCTGAGGCGAGCAAAACAAGAAATCTCGAGTGATCTCCTGTTCTGTACATCTATCCATGGGACAAACGAGCTGATCGCCAAAAACCCACCTACATCTTTGTTATTTGTTTATCATATTTATTCTAAAAAATGCAATTGCATTTTATTCAATTGCATTATCCATTATTTACAATGAAGTCTTGACACTACTCATGAATCTCTACACATTTGGAGTAAACTTCTGTAGGTTTTAATGTGAAAATAGTTAAGACGAACTCTTGAATCTGGTTTTTATTTGAGAAAATTCTCACATTGTTAAATAATAGTTTAGAAGACTATTGTTTTAGACAAATTTAGAATTTTAGAAACCTGAGTGCTATACATAATAATTTTAGAATCCTGAGTGCTATACATAATACTTTTAGACTCCTGAGTGCTATACATAATAGTTTTAGAAACCTGAGTGCTATACATAATAATTTTAGAACCGTGAGTGCTATACATAATAATTTTATAAACCTGAGTGCTATACATAATAATTTTAGAACCGTGAGTGCTATACATAATAATTTTATAAACCTGAGTGCTATACACAATACTTTTATAAACCTGAGTGCTATACATAATAATTTTAGAAACCTGAGTGCTATACATAATAATTTTAGAATCCTGAGTGCTATACATAATAGTTTTAGAATCCTGAGTGCTATACATAATAATCTTAGAAACCTGAGTGCTATATATAATAATTTTAGAATCCTGAGTGCTATACATAATGATTTTAGAAACCTGAGTGCTATACGTAATAGTTTTAGAATCCTGAGTGCTATACATAATAATTTTAGAAACCTGAGTGCTATACATAATAATTTTAGAAACCTGAGTGCTATACATAATAATTTTAGAAACCTGAGTGCTATACATAATAATTTTAGAAACCTGAGTGCTATACATAATAATTTTAGAAACCTGAGTGCTATACATAATATCTCTTGGAGACGTTTTAGTGTAGATAAATTACAACTCTATGAACCCATCCCTGATATTTCAATATTCTTACATTTCACATTTAATCTGCTGTCTGCACTGCCACATTCGAGCAAAAATGAAGGTATCTGAGTGCAATCCAAACTATTATATGCCACGTATGCTTTGTAGTCAAAATAATACATTTATCATTATAACTGTTTTCTAAGCAGCGAATTCTGGAGGGTAACCTTCGAGGTCAAATGCTAGCCGAAATAAGGAAGTCGATTTTGATTGATTGATACAGCGTAGAAATAATATAGAGTAGTTAGTTCTTACACGTCAAACAATGCTGACATGTTCACTTTTGTGTCTGAAACGGCTCCCCAGGGAGGAGGAACGAATCCCACTGGATAGTACATGTCGATATTACTAAAATACCTAAGTTAAAACTCTCCGTCCAAAAACAACAAACGATCGCAGACCAAGAGAGTATAGGATGAAACCACCACCCACCAGGGGGCTCTGCAACACCAAAGCGTTTAGCAGTGATTGAAAAGTGTAAAAATCGGTTGCTGTAAGGTGAGGTGAATAGGTTGAGCAGGTCTGAAAAGACCGAAACAGCTAAGAAATATTCTTGCGTTATTCAGCCTTACTTTTTTTAATATCCAGTATTAATTTTAAGAGACCGAAGCTCTCGAATCCTGAGTGCTATACATAATATCTCTTGGAGACTTTAAGTGTAGCTAAATCACAGCTATATGAACGCATCCCTGATATTTCACTAATCCTACATTGTTCCTTTAATTAGCTGTCTGCACTGTCACAGTCGAGCAAAAGTGAAGGTATCTGAGTACAATCCAAACTATTATATGCCACGTATGCTTTGTAGTCAGAATAATACATTTATCATTATAACTGTTTTATCAATACTGGACTTATTTCTGATTCAACCTAAAAAAAATAAATAAGTGGCATTGATTATAGATTTCTAGATATAAGCAACTTCCTATCTTTGGGACGGTGAACTTACAGTGGTTAATCTCACTGTTTTCCACTTGTAAATGGGATCTTTAAAAGGGGAAAGCGTAACATTATTATGAGTGCACTCATGTTTCAAGAGCCGAGAGAAGAACATTATAACTGTTTCTCAATATTGGCTTTTTTGCTTTGGTTGTTTTACTTTTAAGATGTAAGTTATTTACAAAATACGAAGAGAACGAAAGACATCGTAGAGAACGCCATTACTTGAATCAATGAACAGCTATTTTAATCTTTGGATTTAAAACGAATGAAGAGTTTGCACAAGAATAATAACGATAAAACATCGAAGCCAGTCAATATTTCTGCTTCTTTTTTACGGATTCATGTGTCAGCGTCTGTTTTGCTTCCCACACCTAGTTTTTTTGCCAAGACAATTTTGTTCTATTCAACTTTAATTTCACGGCGGTATAAGTTTTGATTCACTCAATGAAAAGCAAATTAGATTTTAAATGTAACCTTAGAGCAGTGAGTCAAAAATTAAATTCTGTCTGCCGATTTTTTATTCAGTTTCTTTTTCGCTATTTAATACTTTTTTCTCCGTTTTTTTTTTGTTTTGTTGAAGACCTGAATGGCAACATCTCACAATTCTGATTTACAACAGGCTAAAGAAATTGAATTACACTAAGGATACATACTATCAACGTTAGACTTAAACTGTGACTGCAAACATGGATAGATAGATAGATAGTGGACATACTCAGATAATTAGGGAGACATTGTAATGAAGAATTATATATTTTGTACCAAGCATCAATTTTAACCAGTTTTACTTGAAAAGTGTTTGTGGTTTCTATCGCAGACCATTAAGAATCTGCAGCCCCTAACAAATACCTGAAGAATAAACATACATAGAAAACACATTCAAAAACCTACTATACCCATTTAATTTCATCCACAACGCAAGAAGAAAGACATACGAAATATACAACAGAAACAAAAATAATAACATAATCCGTAATAATAAATTACATGAAAACAGAGGCATAATACTACCGACCAATTCTGTCACGTTCCCTATCCAGAACAGCCTATCCCTTCTAAATAATCTTAAAATAGTCACAAACCCTTCAAAAAGCATTATGGATATACTCAGATTCACAAACACTAATAGCAATAATATTTTGAAGCAAGCATTTATAAAATAAATTAGCAAAACTGATCCTTCCAATAAATTGCCAAAACTTTTCATCCCAATATATTGGAGAAACAAGCAGAAATTTAAAAAAAGCATCTATGAGCACAAAATAGACCTCACAAAAAACAACTTAACTACTGCACTAGTGATACATAGAAATAAATTCAACCACAATTTTTATTTAAAAAATGCTACACTCATAAAAAATGAGTATAACTGACTCAGAAGGAAACTACACGAGAGTTCCGCCATTGAATATTATCCAAATATTAATCTACGTTTTTTCACAATATCACCTACCCTAACAGAATTACACTCTTCCAAGCAAACGTACACAACTGTATCAAGAAATCAAAAGAAAATGGTTGAATCCGTCAATACAACAATAAAACCAATATTCGCACACGTGATAGTACTTGACGTAATTTTCAGTTGACAATATGAATATAATTGCGTTTTCTAAATTCTTCTAGTTGCTAGGGACATTTTGTTTTGTTGTTAATAGTTACTTTGTTTTAATAAATTAATTTCGTTTTTGCCTTGAAAAAGTCCACATTAGACGAAACGCGTCGGCTAATAATACAGATTTCCTATTGTCTTTTAACTTTATACACACACACACACACACACACACACACACACACACACACACACATATATATATATATATATATATATATATATATATATATATATATATATATATATATATATATATGTACACGACCTCTGTCTAAATAAATAATACTGCAAATTTATAATTAACGAATAATACCATACATGAAGTCATAAAGTCGTTGCGCCTTAGTTCACTTCAAGTATTCAGTATTTGTTTTCGACCACATCTTCAGCTACCCATTTGTTTTCCAATTCAGTCTGAAATGTACTCTTTAGAGGTCACCATCAGTCTCTTCCTTAAACTGCGAATTGAATCTTTTCCATCAGCGATTTCTTCTTTTCGATAAGCCGTATGTTGCAACGAATCAAATCAGGGGATCAGTGTTCCGTCGGTGATGCGATTTTGAAAGAAAGAATTTTTTAAAAATCTACACGAGACGTAAAGAATAGATTAGTTCTGTTACAATGAGTGAGCTGGAAACACAGTTCAGAATCTCACTCATTCTCTTTTCATTTAAAACTGAGTAACCCCAGAGATGAATTCCTGTTCAGATATGCAGAGAAATACTTCCGATGATCTATTGCCAATTCCATCCAGTTCGGTTAAACGATTCTCAAAATATTCAACAAAAGTGAATATTCTCAGACTGTAAGCCCATATCAACAGAAGAGGCGTAACATATAAAGTCACAGAGAATGTGAGCGGGTGGGAATTGTGTTCGAATTCAGCCAGGCTGTTAAATTCATTTTCCTTGAACAGGTAGGGAACCATTTCTCCTATCTGTTATGGTTAATATACAGAAAAATCTCTGGACATTTTATTATGGTTACAAGAGAACAAAATAGATAAGTATATACTTAGATAAAGCAAATGAAATTGTCACTGACAGCAGTGGCTATAAAAAGCTGGGATATCATTTTTCAGCATTGACAAAGATAACCCTATATAAATAATTCCAGATTTATTTTGGACGCAACTACACTGATATTAAGATGTATGTCTAAACTTAATGATGTCTTTGTCTATCTGTCTATCTCTATAAATGTGGATACTGAAATCAACACCCAGCGCCGACAGTCTGTTTCATGCTTGTAAGCAATCGTCAGATCATGTCTTGTATTTTTGCTAAACTCTATATATACCAGTTAGTGATACATTGTGGCGAGTCTCTTATATTGTTCTAATGGGTGTTTTAGAGGTTGGTAAAGGTTATGTATCAAATTATACATAATGGTATATCAGGAAGAAGTTTCTTCACTAATTATGGTGTTGTATGTTAATTATAGTTTTGTTTATAATTGTTTATTTTATTCATTATTTACATTATTCGGGCTATTGACCTCATCTTTGTCGCCATATTTAATACAACGATTCGGCATTTCAGTATCTGTCTATATTTCTGAGATGAGGTATTATGTACACCATTTACATTTTTCGGACTATTGTCCTCATCTTTGTTGAAATATAGACAGATACTGAAAGGCCGAAACGTTGTAATAAATATGGTGACAAAAGATGAGGACAATAGTCCGAATAATGTAAATAGTGTACATAATACCTCATCTCAGAAATATAGACAGATACTGAAGGACCGAAACGTTGTGATAAATATGACGACAAAGATGAGGACCGGAGTAGAAGTCTCTTATATTAGGGTTTCTCTTATATCCGGGTTTGGTCTATTATATATACATTAACACAGGCTCTAATTTGGGACCAGAGAAAATCTCTCTTATATCATGGCTTCTCTTATATCCGGGTCCCATATCCGTGTTACACTGTATATATATATATATATATATATATATATATATATATATATATATATATATATATATATATATTCCGTGTATTGCAATTAAATGATGTGAGAAATGTGTTATAAGTATGAAAACTGTTTTTATTTTCCATTTCCCAAGTACATTCGATCTTCTTCCAAGATCATCATCAGGTGTGTACATAGTAATTCAAAACTGTGTGTTGTTGTTAAGGTGAAACACACCTAGTCTATGGATAATAGACTCTCCCACCTAATATAAGTAGGAGTCTGTGAGGATCGACTGGGAGTCGAATACGAAAGTAGTCAGCTACCACAACTAGATTACACTGCGTAATATTTATTATAACAAGTTCCTAACGTTTTTGTACGTTGAACCTATTTAGGACCGAATTTAGTCCAAATACAGTTTCCACTGTGGAAAGTAACTCTACAACAGTTGTTCACGTGTGCAAGTTGTAATACAAAACTGCTTTTTGTTATCCATTACTGTAATTTTTTATTTTTGCTTTCAAATGCAATAGTTGACAGTCAAGTTTAAAGTTCATTAGAACTTGAAAAAATTGTCCACTATGGGATTTTTTTCTTCTGTGTTGTCATGACCTGGTCATGAGGGCGCATTTAAGCGTGAAAAACTCTTCTTTTTATAGACATTTCAGAACATTATTACAGTATTCGAGTTCTCAAATTACAGTGTTTCAAAATAACATTGTCGGTGTTTTCATCTTTACTCCAAGAGTCCATAGTCCAGCATATCATATAATTTGGAAATCAGCCCGACTCCATGAGTAAATTAAAAACTTTCCGTGGCTGAGCGGGACACGCAATCCTAAAATTTTGAGTGCTCAAGTTTTCATTACTGCGAAAGTTTATAGCAACTTTTTACGTGATTTTTTGAGAAGAAATTTTTTTTGTACGATAACAACTGTCATGACTTGAAAATAAATTTTGAAATAATTGAAATTATTTGCGAAATCCAGCGAAAGTCACCCATGAAATAAAAATAATAGTTTTTATAGAAAGTAAGGACCTACGTACGTCATTTTTTTTTTAATTATGTGGCGGCAGAAGAATTATCGTTGAACTTTTAAATATAATGCAATACTCTTTAATATCTGTATTTCTGGTATTTTCTAACACTTCCTAATCCCTTGCATCTTAGTGGCTTTATTGCCTTGCTTAGGATGAAATGATTAAAAACGGAAAAAACTTCTTGATCTTCTAAAATTTAAATGCAATGTCAATAGTTATCTTCTGGGTGATTTCCTGGTCTTCGGTGTTCTGTTCCCTTAATAAACTTTTCTTTTTCTTACATTCTCTCACCCTCAGCAGCAACCTATTGTCCGTCCTGGGTATGCCGATAAACTACATTCGCGTCCTGGGTAAGACTATAAACTATATCCAACAGCAAAGAGTCTGATCAGAAGTTTTTGAGGAGGGTGGAACCACCCCTTAATTGCTGTTGTTCCCAGGTCCACACTGACCTGGGGTAGAAGCACCTGCTAGGGATCTACCTATGGTTAAATAGTTAACCTCCAAACAGGGGTCAAAGCACAGTGAAGGTGGAGAAATGGGTTTTAATACTATAAATATTTTGTAAAAAATTATTACCAGCAATACATTATTACCAGCTATACATTTTTCGGGACAAAAATTACCAGTTATACATTAAAAAAAAATTACCAGCAATACATATATGAACAAAAATATTATCAGCAATAAAAATCTTATCGGCATTAAATAACCCGTTGAGATTGATATACCGTAAAACAAAACAAAAAACAAACCTGTCTATATTTCTGAGATGAGGTATTATGTACATTATTTACATTTTTCGCACTATTGTCCTCATCTTTGTTGCCATATTTATTACAACGTTTCGGCCGTTGTACGTTCCGGCCTTCTTCAACCAAACCAAACCAAACCAAACTATTGCGTCGTAATGGCTTTATTTTATTACTTGGAGAGAAATTATTAAACCAATTACTAAGTCTCACTACAAAATATTTATTAAAACCTTAGTTTTTTATCGCCAAAAAAAATCAATATGTCATTATTTATTCCTCTAAATGTGATTTCTGTCGAAATTAATAGAATTTATAACCAATATGTGTAACGTTTTAATTAAATCCTCCAACGCAGAAAGCTCCTTTTTTTTACTGTTATTTATTTTGTTTTTATTTTAATGCAAAATATTTGTCTCAGTATTTATCAACTTCGTCACAATCTCATTTGTCACTTTATCATCAGTAGCTTGTTATTTTCTGTTTCAATAGCTTCGAATTAGATATCGATGTCTGTCTTCATCATTTCCATAAACAAACCTGTACTCATTTACGGAAACCGTCATATGACCTGGCGCACAATACCGTTAAGCTATAGAATAGCGGCTGGTTTGCAAAGTCCGAATTTCTGTTTATAAACACACAATCCCCGAAGATTCCTGTCGGAGAACGCATATTTTCTACAAACTTTCTAGAACATTCAGTTCGGTGAATGGAATTAATGCTGTTTCATTTTAAAGATTTACTTAAATAGATTATATCTATAAAAATAACGTATAAAGATAATGCTTTCTCCATCATGGCGGCTGGCAGAGGATAGAAAAATTGTTTATAGTTACCACTGTTCTGGAATTGTCATCAATGGTCGACTGAACTTGCTTTGTTTTGTTGCGGGATTGGGTCCTGTGTATGATGGAGTGTGATGGTTTAGCCATGTTTGTTGCGTGTTGAAGGGCTGTTCGCCACATTTATTATCATTTTTGTCTAGGAAAGGTGTGGAAATGATTATGCCATTATGCTGGGGGTCGCTATCCAATCTGGTGGAACAAAGCAACTTATATTTGACGTGAAATAGCAATGATAAAATACAAAAAGAACATAGAGTTAAAAACATAACAATTGAATTTATTAAGTATTGAATATACATGCATATTAACGGATAAGTGAGACTAAGTTGCGTCCCTTTGATTAGGTAATATTTGTACCTAGACTCATAACGAAAGTTGATTATTAAAATGCAGTTAAGAAGATTGAGTGAATTGTGTATTATGCAAGTTGGATAAAAGATACTGGAATTATACTTGCATGAATTATTGTAAAGTTCTTTTACGTCTGACTGCATTAGTCAAGACGGGAGTTCTTTAAGAGTCACATTTTGGCAGTGGTGTTGAGTGACGAAGCAGAAATTAGGTTAGAAAGTCCGCGTGTCGAAGCAGAGAGATCGAATAATCCGTTTCTGTGAAAGAATCAAACGTGTTGGGTTTTTATACCATGTTCTCCCACGTGACAGGCTCCGAAGTGAGTTGACACCTAAAATAGATCTTGCGCGTGGGAGCGATCTGATTGGTTGATACTGACCAATCAGCAAGCTAGATTGACGGTGATTAACCAATGAATGCCTGTTGATTAATTTGTAAGTATGATGTTGGTAAAATGTAACAGGAAGAGTGCATTACCTAGCAGCGGGTAAACTGGCAGACGTGGAAGATTCCACAGCTTCAATGAGTTTTGTTTTGTTATTATTAGTTACTTTGTTCAATAAATAATTTCTTAAACAATGAAAATAAATAAATAAATAAAATATATGATATAATTGTCGGATTAATACATTTCATTATATGTATATATATATATATATATATATATATATATATATATATATATATATAGACATATGCATGTGTGTGTGTGTGTGCGCAAGAGAGAGAGAGAGGTACTTAATGGAAAGGGCTCAATATCAGTGATAGAGCTCATATAATAAGTTGTATGGATATGAGTTTCTGACCCTTTGGTTTCATGCATTTGATGACCGCAAAATTTTGAAACCCATGGCCACAAACTCATATCTATACAACTTATCATATATATATATATATATATATATATATATATATATATATATATATATATATATATATAAGTTACGAAAAACTTGGTAATCCGCATGGGTATTCCTAAGGAGGCTGAAATCCTGAGAACTCAATGTAAATCCAGAGCTAATAATTTAAAGAAAAACAAACCACTTTTTTGCTCCATTGTAATAATTTATTTCACCAGAGCCCTTTTAAAGGACTCTGGATCATCAGACATCACTTCCAAAAGGTGAAACAAAAAATGAAATGAAATTTCACACTTTTGACGGGTAGTATTAAGTTCATGTAATTTAACCGAGAGGGTAGCGAGGAGTGGTGTGACAGATATGGTCGAGTTTAGAGAGGGTTTATTTCAATATTTCTTTCTATTATACTTAGTATTGAGGAAGGGGGGACCAGACGTTGACCTATTTAATCGGTTAACTTATGAGAAGTGATATATTGAAAGGGAAGGAGAGAAGAGAGAAAGAGAGAAAGAAAAAAGAAAGAAGCGAGAAGTAAAGAGAAAGAAGCTCTAATTAGGTTTTACGGAGGAAGAAGACGGGTGGTATAGTTTTAGCAATTTAAGTGAAAAAAACAACAGATTTTAATGTTTGATAGTAATTTAAATGTTTAAAAAAATCTACGAAGAAAATAATTTGATGTTTGCTAGCAATTTAAATATTTAACTCTTTTACAAATAATTTAGGGATTTAATATGAGTTAAATAGTATATTTAAAAACACATTCATAGAAAGTACATTAAAAAAATTATTTAAAATATAACATTTTACTGATAGTAATATTTTAATATTGTAAATGACTGTTAAGGTAACGTCTTTATCAGTTTGAATCTAATTCATGAATGTAATTTGTAACTATTTTTAGATGGGAAATTTTTCTTACTTAAAGTATATGATAAACGCACACAACCTTGGTTCCGATCGTCAGGTCTCTTTCTGTGGCGGGCAGTAAGTCTTATTAAGGCTTATAGGAGGCGATAACTCGACACACTCCTTGCATTTTTTATGTTAAGTAATGCTTATCATCATCAGCTTGTCATTTACTGGTGCAATAGCTTTCAATTATGCATCGATGTGTTTCGTGATTATTTCTATAACCAATAATTGCTTGTTTTTTATATCTATTAATCCCTTGAAACATCAGCATTTGCGTAGGTTTGAAGACCGCGTCGAAGATTATTTCAAACTGCGTATTTCCCGTGAAAAAAACAAACAAACAAAAAAAACTCGTTATTATATCACCGGAACTATTCGGTAAACATCGTATTCTCATTCGGCGGTATATTGCATTTTTCTTATAAATGTTGATCTGATAACTTATTGTCGAAGCTCTCCAAGTTTGCCTGGCACACAAACAAATGAAGGAGACGTTCTTTTCAGACGAAATATTACCAGTAACAAACAGGTCTGTGATACGACCTTGTTAATAATTATATTGACTAGATAGGTGTAATATTTACAGCAACGAACATTTAACATAAATGACTAGAGTTGTGTGATCAAAAGAACACATCCTAACACATGCTGGCGAATTACGGTAATCGAATAAACTTATTTAATATGTCAGAATCGAGTGGCTTTGTCATTAAAGCATATAAAAAGCGGCCATCATTTCACACTGGTAGGTAATTCAATAACAAAGTCAGTAGAGTCAGAGAAGGGAAGGTCTTTAAATATTCCTACACGTAAATGTTGTTGGGAATTTCTGCCCAAATGCAAGGTGATTAGTATCTGTCTGTATTTCTGAGATGAGGTATTATGTACACTATTTACATTATTCGGACTATTGTCCTCATCTTTGTCGCCATATTTATTACAACGCTTTGGTCGTTGTACGCACCGGCCTTCTTCAGGTGGGTGGAATGTTGAACTGAACCCGTTATTTCGCTCACTGGGGTAGACTGTTCTCGTTCCACGTGCCATGTTTAATGGATGTCAGTTATCTTCCGTTAAATCCCGTCTCCCAGTTCTCCACTGCCTTAACCGGATATTGAACTCACACTCTTTGGATCCTGTCAGTGGATTTAACCAACGCCTTTATCGACTGTGCCATCTGTCCTTGAGTGGATAAAGGCGTTGGTATCCAGTGACAGGACCCAAAGTGTGTGAGTTCAATACCTGCTTAAGGCAGTGGAGAACTTGGAGAGGGGAAATAACAGGAGATAACTGATATCCATTAAACATGGCACGTGAAACTAGAATAGTCTATTGCAGTGAGAAAAATAAAGGTTTCATTTCGACATTCCAACCACCTGAAGAAGGCCGGAGCGTACAACAGCCGAAACGTTGTAATAAATAAAGAAAGATGATTAATTGCGAGATTTTACCTGAATAATACCAGTTTTTATAAATAGACACCCGAGAATGCTGGATCATATTTCCGTCATCAAATGACACTAAAGGTGTGGATCTCAAAATTCACACTGGTTAGTATACATGTTCTTTTATATAATAAGCATATTTTGCAACATTGATATATTTTAATATAACAGTTTAAAATATAAATCCTCATTTATGTACTTTGTTCCTTCAGGACGCTGGCGGATATGTCACTTCATAATTTCTTATCTATAGCAGATCCTTGCAATATTTGCTTTTAATATCCTCAATTCTTGTTAGAACCTCATTTACAAAGATTTTTACGTAGGTTCCTCGCTGATTTCGTTTTCCGCTTCTATATGTCCTGCGATTATCAATTTATCTAAGCCTTGTTTACCCATTATGCAACTCGAAAATGACTATCTCCTGATTTCAAGTGTTAGATTTATTTTTGTTCGTATTTCCCTTAAAACATCCTCGTTGATCACATGTTTTACCTATGATATTCTCAGCCATCTTTAGAACCACATATTTGTTGTCTCAAGTTTCCTCTGTGGAAATTGTGCAACATTTATTGCCATATAGGACGATAAATATAACATAGCTGTTCACCCTTCGTTTCTTTGTTTGCAACGAATTTTTTTCGTTTCTTAATACTTTCTTTAATTTCCGGTAGACATAACCCCTGTTTCAATGCGAATTACGATTTCGATGTCACCTTTTCTATCAACTTTTAAGACACTTTCCTCATATTTACATTTCTGTAGTTGCTTGATATGGCCTTCTCAATTTTAAGATATTTAGTACAGTAATTTTTCTGCATAAGAATAAATTTACGATTTTGAACAACGGTAGAAAATGTAGCCACAACATCGAAATTGAACAAAAACACTTATTGGATAAAATAATTTTTAAAAAAAACAGTGATTTTGAGAATATGCAAATTAGGCCAAGTCGACTATGCCAGCAGACAGCAATGTAATTTTGATTATAGAAAACTTAATGAAAGGGACGCACCACAAAACGGATGAAGAACCTGGCGACATTTATTTGGGCGTGCGTCGTTTGCAGCAGACGCACACGTGATGCCAATGACTTTCAGTGAAGGAAGTTCGATCTCTGTTAAATGGAAAAGAAATTTGTGATTTTTCGTCCTCGTCCTCACGAGCATTCTTTAAGAGGAAGCTGCATGTAAACACTATGCCATGTAATCTTGAAAGATTGAAAAAGCTTCCTTCCGCCAGCGTTCCAAGAGAAGAAGGACTGCGTGCAAATTTTGAAAGTCACCATTTAAGTTTCAAGTTTTTGTCTGAGCCCGATCGCCGAACGCAAGAACGATAACACACTACGCAACAATTTAAGTAAAACAAACAATCTGTATGTCCGAAGATTCAGATTTGTAACTATCTTTCATATGTGTCACATGAGGTGAATATTAGATGCACTCTGATGTACATATATGTTATACCACTAAAGTTCGAAAATAGAGGGTAATATATATATATATATATATATATATATATATATATATATATATATATATATATATATATGTATTGGCTCCTGAAAAATTAATTTCGGTTGAGCTCTTTGGTTTGAGGTGTGGGTTTGTAAACAGTGACTATTTAAGCTAATATTGCACGACTCTTCAGCAGAATTGAGTCACTGTCAGTCACTGTGTGTTTATCTAAATCTAAAAATAAACACGCTAAAACTCACCTTCATTCCTGCCGTACGCTTAGTGGTAGAAGTTCCGACTGACGCAAATTCAGTCGGGTTTCAATCCTAGCTAGAAGCAACCGGACGTCTAGTCACACTGATGAGCTGTGAAACAGCGAAACAGTCTGTCTGTCTGTGGATGACAAAAAAATTATATATATATATATATATATATGAAGAAATATAGTCTTAAAATGTGCTATATTTATGGGATAAAGTGCTCAATATCAGAGATAGAGCGTGTGTAAATATAAAAGTGAACATAGAAGTCAACACCTAGAGGCGACAGTCTGCCTCATACTGGGTGCAATCATCAGGCTTTTTTATTTTAGGATAATTACATCAATATTAAGGCCAAAGCTACATATATGCAATCGTGTTTCGAAGTGTACCAACACATCTCATCAGCTTTAGAAAATGACTGGTTACTAACGCCTGATGAAATTTGTTGGTACACATCGAGACATGATTGCATTTATGTAGCGTTGACATTCATGTCGATGTACTTATCATAAAATAAGATAAGATTAATTAACATTTAAATATTAATTTCATCCCGACATTGATGTTTCTTGATAAAATTTCCAGACTTCAGGGGTTGTGTTTCTAAAGGGTATTTCCAATTTTTTCAATTTGTTTCGGGTTTCTTCAATTCGAATTTTTTTAACTCTGCTTTGCATACGTGCGTATTCATGAATTTAGAGTCGCTTTACACGGACACCTTTTGGTTATGCGTTTGCTTTTGTTTACGTCTTTCATATTTTTCATCTGTAGATTTTTCTTCCATTGGAAATACAGTTTGCCACACCACCCTCCAACACACACACCGAAGACTAGAAATTTTACCAAGAAACATCGAAATATGGATAAAAATGATATTTAAAAGGTTAAGTAACTTTTTCAAATGATATAATTAACTTTTTTTAAATATTGAGCACTATATAAAAAATATCTGCTGTTTCTTAAATCTTAAATATATATATATATATATATATATATATATATATATATATACATACATACTTACATACATTTATATATATATATATATATGAATATATTTATATATATATATATATATATGAATATGTATATATATGAATATAGTTATATATATATATATATATATATATATATATATATATATATATATATGAATGTATGTATGTATGTATGCATGTGTGCCTGTGTCTGTGTGTGTTAAGGAGAGAAGAGAAGCTGTAAATGTGTTTGCTTATAATGTGGATTTTTAAATATATATTTTAATTTATTTTCCATATTTTTTGCTACACGTGTTTTCTTCACTAGGCGAGGAATGTTTATTTCCAGATATTATTTAAAGTAATCATTTTTTCTCATGTTTTCCTATGTTTAATCATTGTCTTTTGTCTTTAGCAGCATTCTTCTTGTACTGGTTCAAATATCTTATGGAGTAATAAAACAATAAGGACAGTAGAGAGAAAGGAGAAAGGAATGAGGACATTAATCTTAACTATTTACGTTCTCTATATCATTTACACTTTATATATTTTTGTGTAAAAAAAATATATAAATAAATACTTTCACAAAAAAACATTCAATTCAATTTTTTTCTTTTAATTTGCAACTTTTCAGGTGTTTTCTCCATATTATATACATATCAAGAAAGTATACGTGGCTTCTCATTATGCTATATATATATATATATATATATATATATATATATATATATATATATATATATATATATATATATATATATGAACTATAAAATATATCATTGTGAAGGAAGCGAAAAGCGAGCAGGAGTTACTTGAAATGTTTCTCAACGGAAAAAGTGTTGGTGGTTGGTGGTTTTGTTTTATGGCATATCAAACTCAGTGGGTCATTTAATGCCAACAAAATTTTGAAATGGATTCATAGCGATATTTTGGTAAAAGAAAAGGTGTGTATGTATACATATATATTTGAAGTTTTTTTCAATTGATATTTTTGAGTACAATTCAACTTCGTTTTTTGAAATTTACAATCTTCGATGTTTTTATTTTCGTAACATTTATTTTGGTAATATTTTTCCTTCAAAAATTTATTACTGATAATATTTTTTTAGAAAGTATTTCTGGTATTAAAACCTATTTTACACTCATAGTGTTTTTAACCTAGTTTCGGGAGTTAACTATTTGCCCATAGCAGGGGGCCTAACAGGTGCTACCACCCCGGGTCAGAGTGGGCCTGAGAACAGAGTAATTAAGAGGTGATTCCACGCTCCTCAAAACCTCCTGATCAGAGGCCTTGCTGTTGGACGTAGTTTATCGTTTTACCCAGGACGCGGATGTAGTTTATCGTCATACTCAGGACGGGGAAAAAGTGTCACTTAGTTGTTGTCCTTTATCTACCTGTTGTTTTCGCCGTAAACCCTATCGCTGTGAGCTTGTGACCTCCGGCATTTCCGCATCTTATATAGTAACTAGCGTGCGTAGGTATAATGAATAACAACTACCATTGTGACTTCGTTCCAACCAAAGGAAAATAATCACACTTTTCACACCTATACATAGATAGATAGATAGATAGATAGATAATATCAAATCCGTAACTCGTAAGGGGTAAGGATAATCTAAGTAGGTCTTCTTAATATAAAATATTAAAAAGAAAGATCCATAAAGTGAGCTCAGTCTATTTATGTTGTGGTAGGATCCACCTAATTTGCATAGTGGAGTACCGACTATATAAATATGGTTGGTACCGGGAAAACATGAGAGGCGAATCAAGAGATTCACTAGAGACTCTGCCCGACTGCGACTTAGTCAACTCATTCTCCAGGAACGGTCTTCCCAGGAAGATACAAAAGACTATATGTAAATATTGTGTACACTTTCTTGTTTAAATACATTTTCTTCTAAGTACATTTTGTGTTGCATTATTATTCCATGCATTAGTCAAGTTTCAACAATTTATATACAGAGAAATATGATATGCATCAAAGGAAAAATCTTTACACATCATCGAAAACTCATGTAAGAAATTTATTTCGACAGATAATTTTTTTCTAAAATCTGCCTCATCAGACCGCAATTACAAAATGGTTTTAAATTTATCCAGAGAATTTATTAAAAAATATTTTAAAATTAAAACCCAAGACAAAAGGAAGTAAAGGACTAAATTACTCGACCTAGAAAAATTTTCATCGGGATTTACATTAATGAAGAATGAGTAGTAGAGGAAAGAAAAAGGAGAGGGAAGGTATCTGCACAATGAGCAGGGATAGGTGGGTAAGTGACAGCTAGTGAACTACATTGAAATTAAATCAAAATTTATATCCTCATCATCCAATCTACATCACTATAATGACTGTATATAAAAAACCTTTAAAGCATTATATCTAATTCATCTACATAATTATAACATACATTATATATATGTGTGGTATATACAATGAGCACCTGCCTATTCCTGTTTCTATTGAAATTATTACGGAGACGCTAACTGGGTGCCCTGTGATTGGATGATAAACAACCAATGACAGGCTACATTTTTAGATTTTCAACAAACTCACTCGAGAGCGGTTTTTACGAACCCTCTTCCTCTTTTGCTTGTGGGACCCTTCAGAGACAACACGTCCCCCGTCTGCAGTCTCCGTCATCTAAATACCATGACGTGTGAGGATTTGGAAAGCAACTGAAGCACAGAAGTCAAGGCTCTATTTCTTCAACCCAGCCAAAACGACACAGGAAATGTAAAACCGTTAAAAGGACGCATCTTTCAGATAAGTTCCGCAATCCTATAAAGAGTTACCCTGGCCCCTTTGCTGAAATTTTTGACGGAAGTCAAGTAGAAAGGAATTTAGAGAAAATGTTTGATGTAGATTCGCTGGGTATATCTCCGGAAGACGAAGCTATTTGTGATTATGATAAAAATAAAATTATGGAATTTGAAAAATCTAATGAATTCAGAGATAACGCTTATCACGTTAAACTCCCCTGGCATGTAGACAAAATAAAGTCTGTGCCTTCCAATGACAGAGTTGCTTTTTCAGTTTTGAACAGAGTAGTTAACAAGCTTGAGCAACAAAAATTACTCAATGACTATGTTGAAGTAATCCATCAGCAGGAGCGGGAAGGTTAGATATGCTCCTACTGACCAGAACCCTGCCGACTTGCTCACAAAGAGACTAACCTTTGAAAAGTTTCAAAAGAATCTAAGTCGTTGGACCTTAGGACCTGAATGGCTCAGTAAAAATCCCATAGAATGGCCATCAAGCGAACTTCAGTGCGTGTTCAAAAAATAAATCCATTGTACAGACTACGTCATTAAATTACACTGTAGCTAACGTTGAACCTCAACCGGTGATACCCTTTGATAAATACTCGGACTTTAATAGATTGATTAATGTTACTACCAATATATTTAAAACCCGAAATAAACTGAAACATATGGATCTTGATCCTAGTAGTTGTGCTAAAATTTACTTACTTAAGGTAATGCAGCAGCAAAGCTTTCCTACAGAACTTGCTTACCTTCAATCTCCTCAAGGTAAAGAAGTACCTGAATTATTAAAAAATTTAAACTTATTCATAGATCAAAGGGGGATAATCAGGACTAAGGGTAGAATAGGTAAAATCACTACTTATGATTATGAAGTTATCAACCCTGTCTTATTGGCTAAGGATCATGATCTGACTGAACCTATGATTGTGGAATATCACAAAAGATGTAAACATCTGGGAATTCAGTCAACCTTAAACAAAATCCGCCTTTCAGGGTTTTTGATACCCAGGGCGAGACAAGCCGTCAAAAAAGTAATTTCTTGGTGCGTCTTGTGCCAAAAATTTAATAACCTTGCTTTCAAGTATCCTAAGGTTACCAATGTTCCTAAACACCGAGTAAATCTCGTTAAACCATTTTTACATACTGGGATTGACTATACTGGACATGTTTGGGTAAAGGGTGACGAAGGTGTTAGTAAAATGTACATGCTTATATTTACTTGCCTCAATATTAGAGGTGTACACATAGAGTTGGTTATAGACATGAGCAACCACTCATTTGTTCTGACTCTGATTAGATTTACTAATATATATGGAATCCCATTGCATATTTACAGCGATAATGCCAGATCCTTTATAGCTGGTTGCAATCTTATAGAGGAAGTTTTGCCTCCTCTGAATTCAATGAACACTTCCAAGTGTATAATATTAAGCTCATCAGAATACCTCTATATGCTGCTTGGGTTGGGAGTACATGGGAACGTATGATCAGGACTATTAAATCCTGTTTGAAAAAAACAATTGGCGTTCCCGAATTAGATATTTTGATCTTTTTACAGTAATTTCGAATGTTCAGAGTGCTATAAACCAAGATCTTATAGATGTTCCTCGGGCTCGAAGGGAGTGTGTGATAGGAAAATTGATGTTGCAAAATCAAAGGTCTCTAAAGCTGTACCAGATAATAAGCGTGCATCTGTTGCAATAAAACAACGTTCTAAAAGGACTAAAAATTAAAAGGTAGTAAAAACTCTCCCAATAATCCCTATGTATATTATTAAATTCAGTTCTATTTAAAACTTATAGTCTTCACATACCTTAGCTTATAGGGTACATGTTGCTGACAAAGAAAATAAAGTGTTAATGATATTGTACCATATGATTGAAAAAATTTCTATAGTCCTGCAAGAAATCTTTCCTCTCTTTTCCTACAATACAGGTTTTTTCAACCATTTTCATCTGTGTTTGTGTTCCTTTCTTCTTGCCGGCCTCACAATATTTTCGTTACCAAATATAATTGGGAAAATCCCAATAATTTGCAAACAGTCGGGTTTGCGGAACTTATCTGAAAGATGCGTCCTTTTAACGGTTTTACATTTCCTGTGTCGTTTTGACTGGGTTGAAGAAATAGAGCCACGACTTCTGTGCTTCAGTTGCTGTCCAAATCCTCACACGTCATGGTATTTAGATGACGGAGAGTGCAGACGGGGAACGTCTTGTCTCTGAAGGTCCGAACAAGCAAAAGAGGATGAGAGTTTGTAAAAACCGTTCTCGTCCGTTTGGTGAAGATCTAAAAAGGTAGCCTGTGATTGGTTGTTTTTCATTGAATCACAGGGCACCCAGTAAGCGACTCCGTACTAATTTCAATATTTCAGCATCCGTGGCTTCACATATTCGCGGTTTTTTTCTTTAGAACATATGTAATTGTTATTCTCGGAAACCCCGAATATTTGAGTATTTTTTCTGAAGAACATATGTACAAATTATTCATTGCGAACTCCCTCGATTCGCGTATTTTTTCGATAGAACATATTTAAATTATTCTTATATTATTTTCCTCCTATTTATTCTTATATTATTTTCCTCTTAATATATATGACAGTCCATTTTCATGCTAGAAATTGACAGAATTGTACATCTGCATAGTAAAAAACACAAAAACATGCGTAGTGCTTGTGCTTTGTTCTTTGTTACGGGCTGCAGCTGGGGTGTTAAAAGAGGCTTATGCTAAAGGTAGGGACATCATCACAGTTCTGTTTTTAGAAAATGTTTGAAAATTTATATTTTTATGTCTTGCTACACATATTTTATACAGTATTTTCAATGGTTGTATCGATTTATGCGTAATAAAATTAAAACAAAAATTTTTGTACTAATGAATGAAAGTTTAAGCTAAGTGTATGGTCACCAATACTATTTTTCAGAAATGTTTCAAAAAGGGTCTGAAATCAACGATTTACCAATCAAAATAGGTACTTATTTACACTTTTACTGGATTTACATGTATTCGCGGATTCTAACTATTCGCGGCCGGTTCTGGTCCCTACCCCAGTGGATACGGTGGACTCACTGTACATATAAAAAAAAACACATACAAATATACGCATTTATACAAACGCACAAAACCATAAAAAATCAATCAATCAGACACACACGCACGCGCGCACACACACACACGCACGCGCGCACACACACGCATACACACACACACACACACACATATATATATATATATATATATATATATATATATATATATATATATATATATATATATATATATATATTGCTTAAATATATTCCTATTGTCATTTTTAATACTGTTAATAAGCAGTTGAACATGGTACACAAATAAAATCTAAGATATTTCGAATATTTTTAACTGCCAGCAAATTTACAAAGTTGGTGTAAATTCTAGAACGATACAAATATTTATCTTTTTATATTTGCGTCATACACGGAAGGAAATGAATCTTTGAAAAAATATTTTCTTTAAAATAGAGACTGAAAAGATAATGAAATAAAATTTATCCAATTAAAAAGACGATTTAAAATGAATAATTTTCAGCAAATCAAAACCACGTTTTGAAACGGAGCTCAAGCTATATCTCAACATCTGCTTTCAAAAAAGAACTCTCTTTCAAATCAGTAAGGCTATAAGAAATCACATTAACTTCCTTTCAACCCATTGCTGGTATCTTGGAAATTTTTTTGTTCACTCTTTGCTAAGGTTTCTAAAATCATTGATTCTAAAATATTTCAAACTGTGCTTTGTTTTCACAGGAAATGAACAGTAAATTTCTCCCAATGAGATTAATTAAATATTGTATGTTGTATTCGTGTTTATTTTATTTTTTTTTATTTTTTGGCTTTGAGCTGTGATCCACCTTAATTATATCCGCTGGGCTTTTTTTCTTTTTTTGACGGCCAACACAAAATAAAGAATGTAAATTAAATCTTCCTTTTGTATTCCAATAACGGTTTCTATCTCAAGGAAACAATGATCAAACATCTCCTTCCAACAATCCGCTGCTTTTACAACCGATTTATAACAGGATGCTTCACGGTCACTACAACTTTAACCTGATCAAGTCTAGGGTCAACCGTTATATTCCTCAGATATCCGCATAAACTGTGCATGCTAACTCTGTAAAGCTCTACTTCGGGTGGCTACTGGGCCATGTACAGGGTGAACATTATTGTAAAAATAGTCTATAAGGAAATTCAAAACTAAAACATTCATGCCAATATTTTTGAGATTATGTATTGTAACTATTTATTTTATTCTATTTACAATAAAACACTTTATTAAATAATTGGTACGAAAATATTCCAGTATTAATTATATCTTTATAAAAATCCGGTACGAATTATAGTAATAGTGAGATTAAAATCGATATCGAATCCCTTGATCCAAAAGGGTCTTAGTGGCACCACATGTACTACTGCAGTAGTGAAAGTGGTGTTTCATGGGTAAGACAGCTTGACTGACTCCAGCTTTCACCAGGTCGGTTTTGGAATTCAGAGTTATCTTCTCCTGGACGGGTGCTACCCAAGGCTATAGAACTCAGTCTGTCATACTTTTTACTCATAGCTGGTTTCATACATTTTTCAAGTAAGTGAACTTCATGTAATTGAATGTAATGGATTCGAACTCGGTTCTACGTCTCCTCAATCCAAGACGATATCCACTACATCGCCATTCCTCATAATTAAAAATTAGATTGAAATACAATTACCATAATGAATGTGCGGATATGGATGCGCCGTGTTGCAATGGCTGGAGGTGAGAAGCCGGGATGAAGGGTTCGAATTTCACTGGAGTTCGTTACATTCACTTACACGCAAATGGGAAATATATGAATCCGTTTCTTCTCCTCCTCCCCAGGCATGGTTAAACAGAACGAACAGACTGAGCCTTGGATGGCAACCAGTCTTCGTGAAGGACTACTCTGAATTCAAGCCAGCCTTGGCGAGTACTGTGCTCCGTCAGGCTCTGTTGCCCAACATACATAACAGCTACGACGGCAGCGCTACAAGTGATTCATCTACGACGCGAATACCTTGACAGGACTCGAGAATGGCGACAGCCTAACTACATACAAAGTAGCAGGCTACATTGTACTCTCTATCCTTCAGTAGAAACCATTCTAAGAGATGGACATTTCTGAATCCCAAACCGTGAAGACGGCAAGGGGGAACCACGTGATTCCCCGCCCCCAATAATTAATAGCAATTACCAAGTAATAAAGAAAAGAAATGTGGAGATTTGTGATCTCTTACTGAAGGGTAATTTACGGAAAAAAAGGTGATATTAACCGTTTCCATACGGAAAACATTAGATTTGATTTGATTAACTTATTTTCCACGGCTAATTTGCAGGTTATTTAAAGCCAGAAAATATATTTTTTATTGTAATATCAGATTATATATTTGGAGATAATAATATTTTAGTGAGGAATGTCTTACTAATTAACCCATAGCTGGGGAGGAAGTGGCGTCATACCTTTCCAAAGGGTATTTACCGGTAAAGTAATATAATGACCCCAAAGGGGATTTGAACTCGGTTCTCCGATTAACGATTCTATTATCCATTACACTACCTGTACATCCAAGCTTAGAGCACTTGGTATTCCGAGACGGTCACTTATCAAGGTACAGACCAGCATCGACTTTGCTTAACTTCGGTGCTCGTATGGGAACTGGTTTTTCAAAGCGATGTGAACGTATGCCAGAAAACATTAGGGATTCATTGACCGAAAATATAGTCTGTCTTTTTGTGGAAATTTAAAAAGATATCTTTTCAGAAAATTAGATTTCTCACGTCCATAAATCGTTATCGCGTAGTGAATTTCTTTACAAACTTTTTCTCTTAGGTCGTGTGGAATGGATAGTAAAAACAATGGCGTACATTGTTTTTGATATCCATTTTTGTTGTTTCTCCTATTCGAAGTGTTTAACTGATGTGGATTTTATTTTTGGTTTTACTATTTGATGAAGCTCTTTGATTCTAATAGCGCTAGTCTAGAGAATCTGACGAAGGAAAGTTTTCTTTAACATTTATAAGACGTGTTCTCAGAAAATGGATGGATACCCATGATTGTTTCCGTATCTCTAACCGACCTGTATCCAATGCATAACCCACATCTGACAGTCAAATCTGATGAGAATGTTTAAGAACAGGATGACCATTAACGGTAATAGTAACATTGAAAGTAGAGATTTTCCTACACGGCATCTAGACGTAGATATTTAGTGCTTCTCGGTTGTAATCTATAAAATCTTTTTTTATTAAATATTTTCAGGAATTTGACTTCTCAAGAACACTAAATTTTATCTCTCAAGTTAGTGCCGGTGAGTGTTTTTAGGAGTCACGGTGGAATAATGGATAGGGGCTCGGATTGAGGAATCAGATAGCAGAGTTCGAATTCCGGTCGAATCCATAACATTCACATACGAGCTTATGCCCTTTGGAAAGGTATGAATCCTCATCTTCTCTCCCGAGCTATGGGTAAATAACAGGACAGACCGGGTTCTATAGCCCTGGATGGCAAGTAGTCTACCACAGAAAGAAATGGCAACCTACTGCTGGAAAAAACTGCCTCGTTATTCATGTATCGAAAGATACATGATCGCCTAAGAGTGTACCACGCATGGCACATAATTGACTGAATCCGTACCATATTGGAATTATTGCCTTGCTTGATGGTGAACCAATTAAGAACAAAACTTTTTTTTAATAATAATCTTTACACATTACAAAGCATGAGAGTCCCTCAAGGTAGAGGGTTCCTGTTAAAATGGTGATGATGAATGAGGTACACATTCACTTACATGCTAATATCCTTGGGAAATATATGAATCCTCATCTTCTCCCCTCCACCTATGAGTAAATAGCAGGAAGACCGCGTTTTATAGCCTTGGATGGCAAATAGTCTACGACAGAAAGAAATGACAGGAAAGATACACAATCGCCTAAGCGTGTATCACGCATGTCATATAAATGACTGAGTGTTTTTTTAATGTTTTGGTAGTGCCGAATGTTAAAAGCATATTTATCTCAATATGTTTTGTCTTTTATTTTGCATCTGCTAACTTGTCTCGTTTTTTTTCTTTGTGTTTTATTATTATTATTATAGCTGAAGCTGTATCGCCGTTTTTAAGACGGTGGACATTAATGGGATATCTAAGCTTTATAGATATTTTTTTATGATGCACATGTCGAGTGGGCGCAAATTGTCTGCACAAGGACTTCGCGGTATCTAGCTATATAACTCAGTGAACCTGCGATGCATATTGAAAGGAGAACATTCAATGGACATAGCAATAAAATCGAAATAGACGCAGAAAACAAAATAGGCGATTAAAAACGAACAAAACGAAAGAAAGAAAAAAAACAGGATTTCATTTGTTGAGCGACAATTAAGTTTAATGAACCGATTGACATCTCTGAAGCATATGATGCTCGTTGAGATTTATTTTCGAACTTACCAACCCGACAGCCACCGGCAAAGTTGATTAATCATTGGATAAAATTATACTGAACTGGTTTTGCGACGATGGGAAGCGATATTCAAATACCAAAACACTTGTCTGTTCATCCGTTTTCCTAATGGCAAAAAGAAAATAGACTTCGACCGTATCTATCTCGAATGCCGGTAAACATTATGACGCACTTATTAAAAGCATTTAAATCTGAGATAAATATTATCGATATAATAACTATAGGTGAAGTGGGTTAAGTCTGACACAAGTTCCCCAGATTTGGACACAAGTTCCCCAGGGTGGGATACTAATCGAAATTAATCACTCAAAATAAAGTTATTTTAAAACTACTTCGCTCTCACACGATGGCGATGTTTCCATGAAAAATGACTCAACTTACTCTGAAGCATGACCGCAAGTTCCAGCGTGAATGTTGTAAAATAGCAATAATCGTTGGTGCTAGCTTTTTAACTTCTAGGCCATTTGTTAATAAGCACTCATATATATATATATATATATATATATATATATATATATATATATATATATATATATATATATATATATATATAAAAATTCCCAAGAGGATAGAATCCAGGTAGAACTCAGTGTCCAGGACAGAGTAAGAATATAATATAAAAGGCTCAAACACTAATATTCCATAGTTATAATTTATTACATTGGAATCGCAAACACGATCCAATTCATCAGACGCACAAATTAAAAATAACTTATTGAATTTCTAGTTCTGATGAATTGGATCGTGTTTACGATTCCAGTGTAATAAATTATGACCATGGAATATTAGTTTTTGAGTATTTATATATATATATATATATATATATATATATATATATATATATATATATATATATATATATATATATATATATATATATATATATATATATATGTATGTGTGTGTGTGTGTGTGTATTTGGATGCTAATTAATAATATATATGAGTAATTATATATATATATATACAAACACACACACATATATTTATATATATATATATATATATATATATATATATATATATGAATGGTGTCAAATGCAGTTCAAAAATGGATGAGAATCCGTCAGAATGATAGTATAATGAACAAATAGGAAACGTTCAAAAATTTAATATGCCTGACTCTTTTAAAGCTACATCAGAGAATGAGATATGGATTAAAAAAGGAATTAGAAAAAATCTTGTATTTTGAATTAAATTTGTTATTTGTTTATCAATAGTGTGGTAGACTTCAAGTGAATTAGTCTTCTCAAGCCACGTTAGTGTGTACTATTTATCTATGTAATTTCATCATTAATCTATTTTTACACTTTCATAGTTTTTTGACCACAGATTAGGGTTTAATTATTTGTCCATTGCTGGGATCCTAACAGGTGCTACCACATCGGGTCAAGGTGAACCTGGGAACACAAGCAATTAAGAGGTGGTTCCACACTCCTCAAAACCTCCTGATGAGAGGCATTGCTGCCGGATGTAGTTTATCCTCATACCCAGGACGGGAATATCTATTAACAATGAAATATAAATTTATGCACACACACACACTCACACGTGTGTGCGTGTGTGTAGTCGGCATCATATCTTCATTCAAGCGTATTTGGTTCAGTAATCTGAACATATGACTATTTATTTTATTTTGATCCTCTCGAATTCTCTAATCGACTTCTTAATGTTGATATTAAATTGATTAATTGATTAAGTAAGGCTCCATAATTCTTTTGTCTTTTTTCCCCCCAAGCACTTTCAATCTAATCGGAGATCATCTTCATGTATATTTTGGAGGAAAAATGTATAAGTGGCAAAATGTTCGTGTGACGCGTTTCGACCCTCAAGAGGAACCTATCTTTGACAGAAAGAAAAGTAACGTATCGAGATAATTGTGGTAAAACGTCATTAGTAATTTTCAGGATGTGTCTAGGCGGGGGTATAAAAGAATTTGTAAAGGCGGGGGGAAGCCTATTCTAATTTTCAATCCGGGAGGAACATAAAATTAAAACGCTTTCAAAATTTTAATATTTCTATTTTAAATCAACATATATATATATATATATATATATATATATATATATATATATGTGCGGTGTATATGCGTGTGTGTGTCTGTGTGTCTATACAAATATATATATCTATATATATATATATATACATACATACATATGTGTGTGTGTGTGTGTGTGTGTGTGTGTGTGTGTGTGTGTGTGTGTGTGTGTGTGTGTGTGTGTGTGTGTGTGTGTGTGAATTTCGTGTCATATCTTTGGAAGAAAGGTAATTTAAATAATTTGGAATGTAGCATTATCGCTTGTGCTAGATGGGTGTGTATCAGTATTTGGAAAACTGTTTATATCAGTGATTTCGATTTTCACTCAAAGCCATCTCTATAGAATTGTTGGAAAATGCAAAAATAGGAACGAGAATGATGTGGATCGAAAGTGATAGATTCTTCAAACTGGTAGAAAGGTAAGAATAACAAAAATAGCTGGTCTTAGCAATGGGGGTATATGGAAGAGTAACTGTGAAATCATACAAAGAACTTTGATGCACATGGACTACAGCAAGAGAGTAACAAGCTAATCGTAGGCGGTGTTCCTGTCAGATAAAAACAAATAATAGAAGAGGCAATTCGCTGAAGATCACAAGAATTTGATGATAGAAAGATAGGAAAACCTTGACTAATCTGTCACGTCTGATTTTTTTTTTCTTACTTTTTCTGGTGGCCATTTCCAGCATTAGAACGCACTGAATCTCAAAGAAAATCATAATGGGAATTCGATTGTAGCAAAAGGGAAAGCAGTATTTCTTTTATGTTAATGTATCCTCCACAATCACTGTATCTTAACCTCACTTGACAGGAAGATTTTTTGTTTGCTAAAATAGTTGATTAACGCCATTTTTAGTTGTCTTTCATCGAATTTTAATTCACTTTATTAAAAAAATCTTCCAAAAAACATACCTTTCTGAAATATCATTGGTGAATATGAGCTGAATTAAAGTATGATTAATCTTATTTTAAATAACTAGTATTTACTTTAAGTCTAAAATACCGTTGAAACTCATTTTATAACCCGAAAGTAGCTGTTTATTTGAGCTATTGACGTGCTTGATGACAGATGATTGGGGCTTTAGCCGTAAAAATAATTGAATATAACGTGAGTAGCTTTTATATATAACTTTTTATACATATCTCGGTAATCTTACAACTTTACGAAAATAATTTTTGAAATATACCCTCCACAATCACTGTGAATTAACCTCACAGAGAAACTTTGTTCTATGATTAAAAGGGAGATTAAAATCTTACACCTAATCTAGAAGCATTGCCGGATGTCACAGTAACACCAGGGATAATAAAATCAGAAAGATACTTTTCAGAACACCGTTGAATTCATGTAAAGCATGAATCAGTCAGACAGTTATGTGCCATGTGTGATACAAATGTAGGCGATCATGTGACTTTCTATAGATGACTAACGAGTCAGATTTTTCCCGCAGTAGGTTGCCATTTATTTCTGTGGTAGGCCAGTAGCCATCCAAAGGCTATAGGACCCGGTCTGTCCGAGAGGATTCATAAGAGAATGTAATGGATTCGAATACACCACCACCACCTACTCTTGCTACACCATGACATCCAAAATGTTACTAGAAGAGTATAGAGACAAGTAACTATATATATATATATATATATATATATATATATATATATATATATATATATATATATATATATATATATATATAAATGAACATTGAAGTCAACATTCAGAGGAGACAGGCTGTTCATGCTAAACGCAATCGCCTGACCGGGTGTGTTGATTTTTAATTATGCATCATATATATATATATATATATATATATATATATATATATATATATATATATATATATATATATATATAATTAAATAGCTTCAATTATCTACCCAGAACAAAACAAACTATTAAATAAGCGACATAAACAATTTTCATTTACTACGTTAATTTATTAACGTAGTAAATGAAAATTGTTTATGTCGCTTATAAAATAAAACATCAAAAAATGAAAATAAAAAACAAGTAAAATAAATTAACCCACATAAATAAATAAATAAATAAACAAGCCAATTCCGCCAAAATAATTGCCAGGATAGATTACCCACAATGCACCACTGACCCATATATATAAAGAGTCGAGAAAATTCTAACACTTGCGGCCTGATATATATATATATATATATATATATATATATATATATAAAAGTGAACATAGAAGTTAACACTTAGAGGCGACAGTCTGTTTCATGCTAGATGCAATCGGTGGCCCGACGATTTTATCTACCATGAAACAGACTGTCGCCTCTAAGTGTTGACTTCTATGTTCACTTTTATATTTACACACGCTCTATCTCTGATATTGAGCATTTTATCCCATAAATATAGCACACTTTAAGACTATAATAATATTCTTCATATATACATATATATATATATATATATATATATATATATATATTGAAAAGGTTATGGTTGTTTCATCGAGAGAAAAATGCGTTTTTGGTGATAATGTGGATTTGTTTTAGTACATATATTATATTTTATTCTTCATATTTCTATTACACGAGTTTCCAGCCTCGTGACCTTCTCCTGGAAACTAAAATGAATAATATTTTAAAAAGAAATAAACTTTCTTTAGGATCTTTTAATGTTTCATTGTCCGTTTTCTGCATTTGTAGTGAGCCTTGGTCTCATTGTAGGCAAAAGTGAGTTTCTGCCTAAGTGCTTAGTATACAATTAGGTTTCGTCTGAGTGTTTGTAATGATAGATGTAATAACAAAACCAGGCTTGCAAATATATCGTATATTAAAGAGTAAGTACACCGGAAGAGTATTATTACACGACTAGTGAGAGTGTATAGTACGAACAAGTGCTCAATTCATTCACTGTTCACGGTTCCCCGAACCTTCTCTTGTACTTAATTTATAGTAGGCGGAAGAATCTAACATAGACTCTTAGAAGGAGGACACCACAACATATATATATATATATATATATATATATATATATATATGTGTGTGTGTGTGTGTGTGTGCGTGCGTGCGTGTGTGTGTGTGTGTGTGTGTGTGTGTATACAGGGTGTCCATAAAGTTTGTGTAAAAAATTTATAAATTTGTATTTGCGATAGAAATAATTTGTAAAAAGGATTAGAAAGAAGTAAATCTAAATTTTTTAAGGTTTTATTGAAATTTTATTTAAGTTTCCACATGTCCTCCATCATTAGCAATACAAAGGGTAATATGATTTTGAAGTTCACGGAAAACATTTGCCAATTGATTTACAGTAATGCCTGAAATCCCATTGGTTATTTTAGCTATATTTAAAACAAAGTACATTAAACTTTATAACATTTTTTACAGATTTTTTCTATCGCAAATACAAATAAAGGTATAGTTTTTTTCTAAGTGCACACGAACTTTATGGACACCCTACATATATATATATATATATATATATATATATATATATATATATATATATATATATATATATATATATATGCAAATATATACGAATATTATGTTCATTGCCTTACATTATTTACTGACACATCAGCCATTATTTTAGTCTTGCAGTGTAGACTGCATCTCTAGCAGAGTTGTTAATCTACCAAAAAAGTGACCACCTATCAATTAACTGAACTCAAATAGAAACGACAAATATATACATATACTGAAACGAAGTAAATGCTTGTAGAACGAAGTATACTGGCAACATAAGAAAACATATTTTAACATTAAATCCCAAACAAAGGTAACCAATTATAAATAGTATTTTTTTATTTTTCGCTTTTAAACGACAATGTCGCTTGTTGTGAAAATCTACGAAAAATATCAATGCCATTAATGTCTTAAAAGAACTAGTATATTTTGAAGAACTGCTATATTTTATGCTTTCTCTTTTAATGAATAACAAAATAGCACCATTAACTATTTTGGTGCGAAATGTAGCATTTCCGTAACAACTACAAAAGTACAAATGTCGAGATCCAAACAATTCATCAAAAGAAATATACAGAAAAAAGAATCAATGAATAAGAATTCCTTTCGAGTAAGTGCAGTGTTTCCAAAATGAATGAATGGAAGTTATTATGAATTATGCAGTAATAAAGTAGCCTAAGTTCAGTTCAACCATCCTATTTCGTGTTATTAACGCCACCTCCATCATCTAGTTTTATAAAGAAACTTACTGGTGTATATACTGATTTGTTTTACAGTATTGGAAAATATAGTCAGTCATATAAAATTAAATGACAGCAGATATTAAATACTTTATTCCTCACCATATGAAATACTGTAAATACTAAAAGTTATGCGATATAGTGTTATCAATATCATATTATATACCACAAAAAACGCGACATATAAGGTTTAAAATGACTTTTTAAAACGAAACAAAAAAACATTCTTGAAGATATTTTAGCTTTAATTTCAAGTTAATAGATTAATTTTAATATTTACACTAAGCAAAATGCTTTGCTATATTTTAAAAACTAATTTAAATTGACAGGAATATTTTTGATTGTTAAAATAGTTGATTAGCGCCATTTTAGTTCTCTTTCATCGCAATGTACTTCACTTTATTAAAAAAGTCTTCCAAAATAAAATATACCTGTTTGAAATATCATTGGGGAATATAAGCTGATTTAAAGTATGATTAATCTGATTTTAAATAACTAGCATTTACTTTAAGTCTAAAATATCTTTGAAATGCATTTTTTAAACCGACTGTAGCTGTTTATTTGAGCTGTTGACGTAATTGACAGCTTGATGACAGATGATTGTTTATGGGGGCTTTCACCGTAATATAATTGAATATAACGTGAGTACCTTTTATATATAACTTTTTATGTATAACTCAGTAATCATACAAATTTAGGCAAATATTATCCGTAATCTAATGTTTATTGAATTTTTGAAAGCATGGCTGTGCTTTACTATATTTTTCGCGTTTATTTTCCTATAATGTTATGTATGTACATCCGTATCTATAAAAATAGGCACGTTTATACAGATATTATTATCTTAAATTATTCTAATTAAAATTTAAAAACCGTTATTCATCGAAAAATATTATTCTTCAGACAGTAACGTCCTTAATATATATTATTTATAAAAGCAATTACAAGATTTCCTGAATAAGTAATGTTATAGTTTTATTTCATTTGTTTTTATTTTACGTTCTATAGCATATTCCGGGAAATGGTGAAAAAATACTTTGGCATAAACAAATTGATGATTTCAATTCCCTTTCCAAAATAATTGTAATACCTATATGAATTAACCCTGGAAATTTCATTAAAATCCAACAATTATTTGACTATTGCAAGAATTTCCAAAACAATGTGTTTTTACGTAAAAAAGACACTCAACTAATCTTGTCTTACCCGTTGACGTAAGAAGAAAAAAAGATTTGTAATCAGAATTTCGAACGTGCCAGAAAGGTTAAAACTTTAATAAATAAATAAAAAATAACTTAGTCGTTCCTCTTAATAATATCATAAACGATAAATCTATGTTTTTATCAAGTTTGGGGATTTTTTTCATCTCGTATATGATGAGTTACTACGCATCCGACAAACATTTTCCCACTGACGCAGCACCGCCAATCTATTGCTACTGTCAGTATTTCTATAAAAATGTTGACAAGATACATTTACTAATTCCAACAATTCAGAGTTTTACAGCTAAGACACGCTACATTCTCGTGCGAATTAAGTGAAACAAACAGTTTAGTTTCCTTTCTTTTGCCATACCGTCAGTTTCAGACCCATTTGAGTGACAAGGTGGAATCGATTTCTATTTTTTCCTCAGTTTAGATCATTTTGGGCAATAATATGAATCTATTTTCGGGGTGTATGATGTAATTTGTTTGGCCTTGAAAATATTACGTCATCCGTGATTGCATCCGATTTTTATCACGCCCAGACACTATTCTCTCGACTGTCGTTTAGTTGTCCGACGGCTATTGTCTGCGATGGACAATGAGTACGAAAATTGTAACGTTGCACGAAGACACTAGCAAGCGTTACCAGTGAGCAAATCAGAGTACCATAGACTGACCCGGACATTCTCTTGATTTAAATCCAATCGAGAATCTGTGGTTAGTCCCCCAGGAACAACTTCGTGGAATGGACACACGAAGTACTAACATGTACATTGGATCATGTTTCGTTGGAAAAGTACGAAAAAAGTAAATAATAACGGAATTATTCGTTTTATTTCAATTAATTTGAAAAAGTCTGTATGCCGGGTATACAGAGTCAAACCATCTACACACCCTCCTTACTCCACTGGTTCTATTTCAACATCATCTTCTCACGAGCCGCTTTATGGAACAGACATCAGGAAAGATTCATTCCCAAGTAATTCAATCTTAAACTCTTCAAATCAGCGGTTAAACTTTATCTGTTCTACATATGTTCATAATCAGCAATTTTTACGCCTATAAAACAATCTAATTCATTAACTGTCTATCTTGAGTAGCTGTTGGGCATCTTAACTCGTGAACAATAGCGTGTAAAAATTGTGTAGGAGCTAGTATTAGGTTGGTGCAAAAATAATGTCGTTTTTTGACGTTCAACTTCATGTGAGAAAACGACATTATTTTTGCACCAACATAATAGTTAACTCATCTTTATCTAAGGCCAACTCACAGCTAGGTATCACACTTTGATGAGAGACGAGAACACGCGACAGTGATATTAGCCGAAGGTGAGAGACGAGTACCAGAAACCCACTGAGGAGCCACATTTCTATGCACTACTAAATGATTTGCTACATAAGCATGTTAGTCAACACTATACGGCAAACCGTTCCCATACACACATACGACTGCTCACATCATGAACAAAGATGACCGGACACCGTACACACATTCTACACACCCACACACAAGCACCCGACAACAACCACGCTAAATTACACACACACACACACGCGAACACACAGACACACATATACATGTTAATATATATATATATTTAAATTTAACACCTCATTCTTCATATAACCACAATTTAATGTTATTGTTGTGGAGTTATTTCCACAATAGAACTTGTAGTCGGACTAAATGCGTCCTAAATGGGGTAAACGTACAGAAACGTTAGGAACTTGTAAATAAGTGTTACGCTGAGTAATCGAGTTGTGGTCGCTGATCACCTACTTCTCCCTCGACTACCTACTGACTCCTACGTATAATAGGTGGGAGAGTCTATTCTCCAGACCAGGTGTCTTTCACTATAACAGTTATAAGTTTAATATCCGGGTTAATTTTATAAAACCTACCTTACCATCGTCTGACGGAATCATCGAAATTGATAAATTCTGTATCAATTTTTCGACTGCTGTCAAAGTTAAATTTTAAACTTCTTATGCCTACACGAACACCTTCTATACACCGGGGTTGAATAAGACGAACGTGTCATACCTTTTCCGGATCTGGCAGTTATCTCCCTTTAACTCAACTCACCAAGTTATTTGGTTCATCATTGCCTCGTATTGAACACACAACTCTTTCGGTCTCGTCAGTGGATCTAACCAACGCCTTTATCCATCGGATTATGTGTCATTGATGACACATGGCCCAGTGAACCAAACAACTTAGATAGTTGAACTAGAATAATCTACCCCGGTGGACGATATAAAGGGTTCGTTTCGAAATTCCAATCAGCTGAAGAAGGCCAGAGCGTACAACTGCCGAAACGTTTGGAATATCGCAATGAAGACGGTGATAACAGCTGGAATAATGTAAATGATGTAAATAGTCCTAATACCTCATCTCAGAGATATAGACTGTTTTTGTTTAGATGTTATTTTTGAGCATGTATTCACAAAGAGAATTAAAATATAGGGAAGTTTTAAAAATATTAAAATTATAAATGCTCTAAAATATTCTTAAATATTCTCACAAAACTCTTAGAATATTATTTTATTAGGCATTACCATTTACTTTAATACTGTTTATATTTACTTTAACAAAGTCCTTCAGGAAACGAAACCCGTCCGTAAAGAAAACTTTTCCATTAGTTGTATATATGTAGCTGGTGTCACCACTGATGTTGATAGGTGTAAACGTTTTTTTCGGTAAATATTTAGCAAGTTCGGTGAGATTTTTTCCGCAACCAATATAATTGGCGGACTCGTGTGAATCCGGGAAAACTTAGGAAGGGTGGAATGTGAAACAAACAGAAATTAATGCATGTTATTACAAAAGGAAACGTGTGTGAAACATGCGTGTGATACACACGTGTATGTATGTATGTGTAAAAGTTCAGTTGCCAATGGACCAAGGGCATAAAACGTAACCCAGCGGGTTAATCCTTACTTACGTCCGACTACATCTGGGAGAAAAAATGTTGACATTTTATAGACTTACATAACGTCGCTTTACGGGCATTTTTAACAAAGCCAAGTGTGATAAACACACACACAAGCGTACACTCACACACACACACACGTGTGTGTGCGTGTGTTTAAGCAGAAAATTCTCATTGAGGCATGTCTGATTGAATAAATTAAAGGCATTATGTCTGCTAATTTTTAACAAAATCCGTTCATACTCACGAATAACCATCCGTGTATTGATGTTAAAGGGTGAGAGAAATGTGCTATAGCTGTTTAATTTTACTTTATTTTCATTTACCAAGTACTTTCGGTCTTTTTCCGACACGGAACAGAATCAACTATGAATACTGCAATAATGTTCTGAAATGCCTATAAAGGAGCCGGTTTTTTTCACGCTTGAATGCGCGCATGACCATGACATTAAAACATGATAAAAATTCCTTAATAGTTAATTTTTTTCACGTTCTAATGAACGCTCAACACATTGTCAACCGTTTTCAGTTAAAAGCATAGTGAAAAAAATTACGAAGATGGATATAAACGCAAAACCTTGTATAAGTACATGTACTAATGAACAGCATATAGTTCTGTACTACTTGCACCACTGAAGTTGATCTTAGAAGAAGATCGAAAGTACTGTAATTTATTCAATCAGACATATATATATATATATATATATATATATATATATATATATATACATAACTATATATATATTTAAAGATATATATAATATGTTTAACGTTCTTTTTTTTATAGATACAAGTATTTAAGCAAATGCTCTGTTTTATAATAAACAGTATTAAATAACATTTACCGGCCTGAATGTCTGAGAAATCTTCATAGAAAACTTTCGTTCTCGGACATTCAGGCCGGTAAATGTTATTTAATACTGTTTATTATAAAACAGAGCATTTGCTTAAATACTTGTATCTATAAAAAAAAAGAACGTTAAACATATCATAAATGTCTTTAAATAAATTGTCCAATTCAAAATACATATATATATATATATATATATATATATATATATATATATATATATATATATATATATATATATGTGTGTGTGTGTGTGTGTGTGTGTGTGTGTGGATAGATAGATAGATAGATAGATAGATAGATAGATAGATAGATAGATAGATCTGTCTGTGGGTATCTAGTATAGTGTTCTTTTCTATGGTAACAAAGTTAGTGTACGGTTTTTAAATTTTAATTATACTGATATAAAATCAAAATTGCTTAATACCTATAGAGCTATGTCGTTATAAGAAAGGCTACATTTTACTTATAACTGCCTACGTCATTTCTATCCCCATCAAATGGGATACTGAATAAAAAGTGGCCGAAATCTTGATGAAGGTCAACAACTGACGATCTCCACCAAACTTAATAATGTTAATGGTGATGTTAGCTCTTTCTTTATGAGGAAACATTTGGCATTCATTGACGGAACAGCCGGTACTTGTGTCATAATGTTTTTTCTTAAAACAATTTTTCATCAAAATATGTTTCTCAAGTCCAGTAGCTGTTAACGATCTTTCCAGTATTATTTGTTTCGTAACCTTTTCTTTTTCCTCCTCACAGGTCCAGTTTACGCTAGAGTCAAAATGGTAGATAAATGTACAGTTGGTACTAGAATGGAAGAAATTAAAAAAACATCCCGTTTGTACAAGAATCAAAACAGCAGTCAAATGTCCGTTTATCACGAGTCAAAGTTCAAGTTTGCACACGAGTCAAAACTGTAGATAGATACCCCATCTGAAACGGAATGGAAAAACTTTGACCACGGTCCTGATTGTATCGGATTTTATTAATATTTCCCCAGAAGGTAGACGCTTTTGGGGCGGCCTAACGACGGTACTAGAGACGATGCTGTAGGCATATTCTTAGCCTTGTCGAGAAGCTTGTATTTTGTTAATTGAATACTGATATATTCTATGTAATCTGCTATAAGATTTTATCGAAAAGAATGCTTGAAGCTTTAGTATCTGTCTTTATTTCTGAGATGAGGTATTACGCACACTATTTACATTATTCGGACTATTGTCCTCAACGATGCTGCCATTTTTATCACAACGTTTTGACCGTCGTACGCTCCAGCCTTCTTCAAGTAGTTGGAATTAGTTCTAGCTGGGGCAACTGTTCTAGTTCCATGTGCCATGTCTAATGGATGTCACGTATCAGTTATCTCGTGTTAATTCCTCTCTCCATCGCTTTAACCTGGTATTGAACTCACACTCTTTGGGTCCTGTCACTGGATCTAACTATCAATTTATCCACTGTGCCATGTTTCGTTGAGGACATCTGTGTATGAATTTCTGGTTATTATAAACCTAATGTTTTCAGTAGCCATTTTTTAACAGTGCTCATAGCTTTAGCATCACTTTTATGACAACGAATATCTAGATTGAAAATCAAACGTCGAATAAATCTTTGGCTGTCTCTGGATGCAGTAAGAAGTGTCCCCCTTCAAATCAAACTTTCTCCATCCAGAAGATATGATTAGCTGAATCTACGCTAGCAACTTTGGCTGCGATATGACACTGAAACAGATATGATCTCCTATAATCGATATGCACATATAATGTGCCTGCGAATGTTTCCCCAAGGATACCTTCAAGTGCTGAGTAAAAGAGAAGCTGTCAGACGAGTGTCAAGCCGGTGCCTGGGGAGAAAACTTTTAGGCAGCAAGCAAGAATCAAAAGAACCAAATACCATGATGGATTAATGATTCTTTGAAAAGTCCAAAGTTGGTATGTCTACCAGAGTAATTCTTCTTTCTTGTTGTTGCTACTCTCCTTTCTAGACGTTTAATGTCGTCTATTCAAACTTGCATGTGTATCAGGCAGGAACAGCGTTTAGGTCAGATAATCAAATGCCACTGGACAGAGAGTAAGATCATTATGCAACATAATCTCATTTATACTTCTGTTGTCGTATAAAATGGAAACTTTAAATCGTAGTTTTCTTCTTTTTTTTCTTATCATTGTCTGTAGCTTGTCTGTGTGCACGGGCATTATTCTTTTCTGTCTAGCCTCAGAATGTTATAGCTTTCAGTTATCACCTCATTCTAAGCTACAATTAACTACGCTTTCTGACCGATAAACACACAGATTAAATGAGTAATACTTTAGAATATCTACGGAAGAGAAAACGATGAAAAGAGGTTGTCAAGGACAAATATGGATGAGTATAAAAAAGAATAGTTACATCATATCTGAGTAATAAGAGTGTTATAGGAAATTCCCACGCACGCATGGACTCTCCCAGCTATAAATAGGAACAGGTACTGCCTTTTGTAGGGTGAAATTTCCAGCAGTCAGCTCTGACAGTCTGCCCGAATATTCTTGCTGTAACACTCCCGTTTGTATATGTTTGTATTACTGTTTCTGTTAATATGTTTGTTTAATTCAATTTCCTCTCTTTGTGTCTTTATTTCTGGCCCTAAAAAGCCCACAAAAAATAGAGCATAGATTAAATAAAAGGATGCTTTACATGGATACTTCTCCTCCTATATACCGTGTCCCTTCTTGACGTGGGCGCTCATTACTCTCCACAGCGTCCATTCATTTGTGGCTATTATTAATATTTATTCTTTTTCTATCCCCCCTAACCTGCATGCCAACCAATTACACAAGATCAGTATGTAGGTTATTCGTTGCTTTCCTCTGCCAATTTTGCCAACAATATACCCTATGAGTTTCAAATTCTCCAAGCACTCTTTCCCCATTATGTGTTCTAGAATTGTGAATTGTCTCTTTCTGATAGTAAAAGAACAAATTTTATCATATTTATTAATGTATTTCCTACTTACTTTTAACGATGCTACCCTACACGCAAGCCGCTAGTACCCCGCTGCCGGGCCGCCCATGTTAACGCCAGTGGTCCTCTGGTGGTAGCCACCGACGGGCCTCTAACGGTCCGTCAGTGATAACATTGCCGAGACGAAGACACCGGCGATCCGACACCGGGCCACCAGCGGTAACTGCTAGTAGCATGATACCCAGTGGCAGATTGGTGGCGTGCGAGCATGCATTCTAGTTCATATTTGACTGATTTGTTTTCTACGGCTTACCAACCGTTTGAAGGTTATTTATATCCATAAATTTTGTCAGTGATAACATTGCCGAGACGAAGACACCGGCGATCCGACACCGGGCCACCAGCGGTAACTGCTAGTAGCATGATACCCAGTGGCAGATTGGTGGCGTGCGAGCATGCATTCTAGTTCATATTTGACTGATTTGTTTTCTACGGCTTACCAACCGTTTGAAGGTTATTTATATCCATAAATTTTGTTCAGATTGCAAGAGTAATTTTGGGATAGTAATGGTTTAGTTATAAAAGACCTACTAATTAACCTATAGCTGGGGGAGAAGGGATGGGTCCATGTCTTTATCAAGGGTATTTGTGCGTAAGTGAATATAACAAAACGAAGTGGTTTGGAACCCGAGCCACTTAACCATTACGATATTCGCACATCCAAGCCTACAGCACATTGTATTCCTAAAAGACCACAATCGCCAACTTTGTTCTATTTTCCTAACGACGGTGAATGAACGGGAAGCGGTGTTTAAACGTAATATGGCTGTAAGTCTATAAAATGATGTTAAGTGTAAGGGTTAGGGATAAAAAACGAACTAATAAACAATCTCACTTGTTGGAAATATATCGTTTTTCAGACATACGATATGTTTTAGAGAATCAGTTTACGGTTACAAATTCCGAATCGGGGATTGCCATCGTCCATCATAAAAAAAGGAAAAATGCGGTGAATTTTATGCCCTCTTATTCGTCAGTAAATAAACGAATTAACGATTAGCAAGATACGGATATAAAAGACAAAACAAGAGTTTCTTCTTCCCAGACTTTTGCCTCTTAGCGAACACACTCAGTCTGAAACTGCGAAACGAGCGAAAAGGCTGGGAATCACTCACTTTCTCACTCACTGACAAGTAATCGGCAAAGTTTACTTATTAAAAACTATAAAATTTGCCAATACAGACGATATACGATCAAAGATGACGATAGAAAAATATTTTCCTTTGGTGAAAAGATGACAAATTTGATTTTAAACGGTTCAACATATTCGTCTCATAAAGGGGGTTGAAAGTTAATACTGGGACTCGAACCTGTAAATAAACAACAACAGGGGTACCTAAACACTGTTTCCATCCACATGCGTAGCCGTATATTATAACGTGATAATGTTACAAATAGACAGGAAAGAATAAATAAATATATATATATATACTTATTTATTTTAAGGTAAGCGAGAAGAGGGCAGACATTATTGGCAAGGGCAAAAGAAGTGAAACGCAGGTAGGTAGGTGGAAACCCGTAAAAACCGAGATTAATAAACTTTCTTTAGAAGCAGAGGGACTAAAAAAGATATTTGAATTCCTTATTTTCCTTCGCGTTGACATTGTATGGTTCATAGTATCATAAATATAAATTTTCTTCTTGTCCCATTGGGCATTTATGAAGACTTATTCAACAAGAAGCCTCCGCTTGACCAGGTCATTGGTTAGGGCCTGAGTCTTGGCAAACGTTTTGCCTGACTATTCGACGAATATGCCTGACATTTCAGCCATTATATTAAATGTATACCGGGTACATGCAGTATGGCCAAATGTTATGAATATGGGAATAGGTTTTCAGAAAGAAAACATTGAGCACTTTACAAGGGTAACCATTTACAAATACCGTATCCCCTTGCTCTCCGGTTAAGTGTATTATTTATGCGTCTCTAAGACCACCATGGCTGCCTCATTCAGCTTCATAGTAAAAACCAGCAGTAGAACCCGTCTTTGACCGGGTCTTTCATTACTGGGAATTTTTACCGTTCAATTGGAGCAGTTTAAGTTTAAAGTCAGCCCACCCAAAAATCAATATTTGTAACAACATTCATGTCATGGAGAGCTATGATGCACATCCCCAAATGGGGGGTTAACAATTTGAATGGGGGGTAGCCCCGAAAAGGGAAATATATAATAATAAATAATATTATTGTAATAATTTAAACTATTTATTTTTATTAAAGATTTTATGAAAGATATATATCCAAGAGAAGATAGTAAATAGTAAAAGGTTGCCGAGAGTTATAATGGACAGAAAGTAGTGGAGAGCCATTATCGCCAATAATTTGAATTCAAAACCGGCACTAAAGTATTATCTATCAAACAAAAAAGATTCATCAAAATTGGATGAAAAACTGTGGAAATGCATAAACAACATCCCATAACACACACACATACATACGCACACATTTTGAGAGTTATAGATATAAGATACCAGGCCACATATTTACCTAGTAAAATATTACCAGAAATACATTTGTATAATAAATAAATAGATAAATAAATAAAATGAAGAAAGTGATTATGCCCAGGCTCCATATGTCGAAAAAAAATATAACCCTCGACGCAGAAAAAAATGGGGGGTGCCTAGAAGAGAGCAGCAACAGCCTGATAAGGGTTGCAAAAGGAATCCTCCTATTGCGACCCGCTCCAACTAGGTCTAGTAACAGTGTAAAGAGAAAAAAAGCAATATTTTTTTAGCACGACAATTAACCAGTGATTCATTTTAAATATTCCAGTTCCTAAGAGAAATGAAAGTGATTCCGAAAATGTAATATATATATATATATAATTATTGTCATCCACAGACAGACTGTTTCGCTGTATCACAGCTCATCAGTGTGGCTAGACGTCCGGTTGCCTCTAGCTAAGATCGAAACCCGACTGAATTGGCGTCAGTCGGAAATTCTACCACTAAGCCGTCGGCGCACGGCAGGGACGAAGGTGAATTTTAGCGTATTTATTTTATTTAGATTTAGATAAACACACAGTGACTGACAGTGACTCAATTCTGCCGAAGAGTCTTGCTATATTAGCTTTTATAGTCACTGTTTACAAACACACGCTTCATTCCCACAGAGCTCAACCGAAATTAATTTTCAGGAGCCAATATTATTCTCATCCACAGACAGACTGTTTCGCTGTATCACAGCTCATCAGTTTGGCTAGACGTCCGGTTGCCTATAGCAAGGATCGAAACCCGACTGATATATATATATATATATATATATATATATATATATATATATATATATATATATATATGACCATAAATTGCAGCAGTCTTACAATTTAAAATACACTTTTTGGGCTGCTTAAATACAAGGATTTATTTAGAAAAAAATAATTTAAATTTCGGTATTAAATGAAGCAAAGGGTTGATCAATCAAACTAAACTAAACACGCAATGTGATACTATATGAATGAGAAACAAATATACTCAATGAAAATTTGCTGTGTTGATATATAACGGTATGGTAAGACAACCCGATTACCACCCATGAATTATGATTTTTATATATAAGTCACACTGTCCTCAGTTACGTCCAATAAAGTCACATGAAGCCGAACTAGATTCTGAGTTTTCATTACAAACGGGACGCATGAGATGGAGATGGAGGGACGACCAAAACAAATTTGATTCAGAAAATCCAACAATAAGTGACTGTTGGATTCAAATGTAGTTTTAGTTTTGCTCCTCTAGGGCGGTGGGAGAAAGCGAGAAAAGGTGACAAATCATGAACTGCAAGAACACGGAAAGCATCGTCATCAACAAGTCATGCGAATTACGAATTGAAGATGAGAAATTCTACAGCATGTTCCGAACATGTATTGGATTAGTGAAATAATAATTCCACAGGCAAAGCAAGATACTGAGAAAAAAATCGTTAAAAACAAATAAAAGAATACTGGATAGTTATATGATATCCATCCAATAATATGATGCTGGATGCTGGATGAGGAGAAAAATAGGCGAAGCAGTCAACTTAATTCTAAAGAATAATACTAATAATTCTATGTAGGGAGCGTGTGAGCAAGAAGAAAATCTTAAAGTAAATGCCCATAAAAAGAAGGCTTATACTTAGAATCAGGAAAAAGAACTGAAATTCATTGGCAATATAATGAGGAGGAAGGGCTTGGAAAACTTAACCCACACATGGTATACTGAGGTCAAGAAAGCTACGGGAAGCTGGTGAGTCAATTACATGCCATACTTGCGTGAATGAATGTTGGGAAGGTGGAGTGAGAGAATTAACAAAGGAAGCAAAACGACTAAGTCAGACAAGGGAGAGGATGTCATGGAGAGCTATGATCGCCTATGACCTGAAGAGAAACGGCAAAAGAAGAAGAAGAAGTAGAAGAAGAAGAAGAAAAATAGAAGAAGAAGAAGAAGTAGAAGTAGAAGAAGAAGAAGAAAAATAGAAGAAGAAGAAGAAGAAGAAGAAGAAGAAAGAGAAAAAAAATAGAAGAAGAAGAAGAAGAAGAAGAAGAAGAAGAAGAAGAAGAAGAAGAAAAATAGAAGAAGAAGAAGAAAAAATAGAAGTGGAAGAAGAAGAAGAAGAAGAAGAAGAAAATAGAAGTAGAAGAAGAAGAAAAATAGAAGAAGAAGAAGAAGAAAAATAGAAGAAGAAGAAGAAGACGAAGAAGAAAAATAGAAGAAGAAGAAGAAGAAGAAAAATAGAAGAAGAAGAAGAAAAAATAGAAAAAGAAGAAGAAGAAGAATAAGAGAAATAGAAGAATAAGAGAAATAGAAGAAGAAGAAGAAGAAGAAGAAGAAGAAGAAGAAGAAGAAGAAGAAGAAGAAGAAGAAGAAGAAGAAGAAGAAGAAGTAGAAGAAGAAGAAGAAGAATGCTCCGGGTTATGTAATTCGCGTGGTTTTCATAATTTCTCCGACATTTTTCCCACACCGATTATAAACCTATCACCCAATATATCAATAGAAATACATAAGCAGACATCTCTCATTCCACGTATCTGTCCCCCTAGATTACATAAAATCAAGGAATTTGTCTGTCCTGGGTATGACGATAAACTACAGCCGCTTCCTGGGTAAAACGGTAAACTACGGACAGCAGCAAGGCCTCTGATCAAGAGGTTTTGAGGAGCGTGAAACCACCTCTTAATTGCTGATGGTCAAAGGTCCACCCTGACTCGGGGTGGTAGCACCTGTTCGGGTTCCAGCAGTGGGAAAATAATTAACCCTTAAACTGGGGTCAAATACTATGAAAGTGTAAAAATAGTTTTTAATTTCAGAAATATTTTTGTAAATAATTAATACCAGCAATACATTATTACCAGTTAATGCATTTTGGAAAAAAATTATTACCAGCTACATTTTGAAAATAAATATTACCAGCTACATTTTTTAAAAAATATTACCAGCTATACATTTTAAAAAAAAAACATATTACTAACAATACATTTCTGAAAAAAAAATATTACCCCTAATAGATTTTTGAAGAAAAAAATTATTACCAACAATAATTTTTTTGAAAGATATGTTACCAGCAATAAAAATTTTGTCGACAGTA
>OZ038486.1:20552233-20557233 GCA_964036315.1 Acanthosepion esculentum | reverse complement strand
CTTCTTATAATATGTATATTTAATAGGCTGTTAAAAATACAAAAAAAATATATAAAAAGACAACAAAATGATAAAAATAAGATTGATGATATTTATTATATATTAAAATAGATAAAAACAAGCAAAATAATTTAACCCAAATAAATCAATAAACAAATAAACGACTTCCATTAAAATAACCGACAAAATAGACTAACACAATGCACCACTGACCCGTATATATAAATAACAGAGAAAAATAACAGCACTCGTGTCCTGACGATTGCATCTAGCATGAAACAGACTGTCGCCTCTAAGTGTTGACTTCTATGTTCACTTCTATACATATATATGTATATATATATATATATATATATATATATATATATATATATATATATATATATATAATATATATATATATATTATAACCTTTCTATTTAAAAAAAAATGTAATTCACCTGCATAGCAATTACTACACTTTTTGTCCAATTTTATTTTGGGGCTACGTAGCAGCGTTCCTACCATAAGACATTTGTTTACTTTTAGCAACATGGACTTTGTGCCCGAGGAGCTGGTAATGCAGCGAAACTTAAGTCACACACCAAAACGTAGGTACACGTATATGTACTATTTAATATATATGTGTGTGTGTATGTGTGCGTGTATTTGTGTGTGTGTATAACTGAACAAATTAACAAACTACGAATGTGCGCTTAAGCACAAGTACCCTTAATAATAAAGGTACTCGATGAACCTTAAAAATGTTAGGTGAACCTTAATAATGTTAGGTCAACCTTAATAATGTTAGATGAATCTTAATAACGTTAGATAAATCTTAATAATGTTAGATGAACCTTAATAATGTTAGATGAAACTTAATAATGTTAGATGAATCTTAATAATGTTAGATGAACCTTAATAACGTTAGATGAACCTTAATAATGTTAGGTGAACCTTAATAATATTAGATTAACCTTAATAACGTTAGGTGAAACTTAGTAATGTTAGATGAACCTTAATAACGATAGATTAACCTTAAAAATGTTAGATGAACCTTAATAATGTTAGGTGAACCTTAATAATGTTAGATAAATCTTAATAATGTTAGATGAATCTTAATAATGTTAGATGAACCTTAATAATGTTTGGTGAAACTTAATAATGTTAGATGAACCTTAATAATGTTAGATGAACCTTAATAATGTTAGGTGAACCTTAATGATTACACGTGAATCTTAATAATTACGAAGCATTATTTACACATTATGGATTCATTTTTTCTTGGTAACAATATACATGCAGTCAATCCTCTTCATGAAAGTTAGATAGATGCACCCTGGATGCTGTGCCAAACAAATATACTAGGATTGTTTGATTATATTGATTTGCACGAAAAGCCAATTTGATAACAGTGGAAGTCAAAAAAGGTATTAAAATCAAATTAATTAAAAAAGACATACCTCAAAAGTCAATTAACGAAACGATTTATTATTAATGTGAAAACTGATATCGCAGACATTTATGTTTCCAAGGATATTTTAAGTGATTAATTAGTCTATATTTTCAAAATACTTTCATATGTGTATATGTTTATATTGTACTTTTGTTCTTATAGTAAGGCTCGCCCGGTGCAAGGCCCAGAGGCCATTGGAGATAAAGATTTACGTTAAGTGTGAGTTTATATGAATAGGAGGGGAAGATCACGGTTACCTCTAGACTTGAACAGTTTAAGATTGTAGTGATCGAGGAAACATCCTGTAGGGAGTCTGTTCCATACGGCAGTGGTTTGCGGGGTGCTGTTCGAGTGCAACTTACCTTTCAGCGTTGGAATACGGTGGTTATGTGGGTAGTTCGCTAAAATGAAAGTGTCATCGCGGGTTCTAGACGTGAAGGTTAAATCGAGCAGAACCAAGACATTTAGTTCGTCCGAGAAACTTTCTATGGAAGTAGTGATATAGCAGTGAGGGGCTCCCCACATCCTGCCCGTAAGAGGGAGGTTAAAGGGTGGAAAATAATTTGTCACCCACAAGGACTCGGAGAAACTTTTGAACTTTATCAAGACGAGAAAGTGGGTTTGATTGATTTGGTTTGTTGCGTTTTACGGCATATCAACTTCAATGGGTTATTTAATGCCGACAACTTTTTTTCCTGGTAATATTTTGTTTTGTCAGAAATCTATTTCTGGCAATATTTTTTTCCTCAAAAATTTATAGCTGGTAATATTTTTTTTTTAAATATATTGCTGGTAATATTTTTTTTCAAAAATATATTGTTGGTAATAGTTTTCTTCAAAGATTTATTTCTGGTAATAAATTTTTTAATAAAGTATTTCTGATATTAAAACCTATTTTACACTTTGGTAATGTTTTTTACCTCAGTTTCGGAGTTAACTATTTCCTCGTAGCTGGGACCCCAACAGGTGCTATCACCTCAGGTCAGGGTTGACCTGGGAACACTAGCAATTAAGTTCCACGCTCTTCAAAACCTCCTGATCAGAGTCCTTGCTGTTGGATGTAGTTTATCGTCTTAACCTGGACGCGGATGTAGTTTATCATCATACCCAGGGCGAACGGGAAAGTGGGGACTGAATAAATATGAAAACAGTACTGTATTTTAGGGCTGATCTGTAAGGGTAGAGGATAGTATGTGAAGTCAGGTAGTTACTAGAGCGGTACAGGGAGTCAGAATTTTATTCCTGGATCATTGGCGATTGATCGTTTTTACGAGATCCAGGTCTAGGTTTGAGGCCCAATATTCTTTCATGGCTTGGTGCCTCTTCGATTATTCAGATTGGTGTTACCTTCACAGAAATTTTAAACATTCGCGTTCTACTGATTGAGCCGAGTACACATTAGTGAAAGCATAGTGATTGATCTACTGGTTGTGGAGTCCCCATTTTTGAAGATTTCAGTGATAATGACTTTATAGTTGCTTTCGCATGTAGCCCTGAAAAGATGACCTATCTTTATGAAGAGAGTTAAAAGTGTCTCGTGAATACTAGCCGAGGACACATTTAACCACAAATATCAGATAATCGGTTTAAACGGTGAATACACTCTTATTCCGGATTAATGGTTGTCGGACTAAAGAACGCTACAATGAATCTGGCAAAACGCGTGTCTGATAGAAATAATTCCTTATGATTAATGGACTCGTAAAATTTCTCTTGGGATCTTCAAACCAATATTGAGTTTTGGTCTATTGTCCATACATATAGCCGGCAAAACCAGTCTCATCTACTTGCCAAAATTCCCCTTGAAGCCGCTTTGGAAAAACTTGCTTCTCCCATGTGGGACGTGTCAGCCATTAGCGATTATGTAACAGACATGAAATCTACCTCCTAAATTTTCATTTGAGACGCCAAACCTGATGATAATGATTTTTCTACATATACATATATATATATATATATATATATATATATATATATATATATATATATATATATATATATATATATATACATATATATATATATATTATATGTATATTATGTATATATATATATATATATTATATGTATATATATATATCATATATATATGTGTATATATATATATCATATATATATATATATCATATATATATATATGTATATGTATATATATATCATATATATATATATATATATATATATATATATATAGTGGGATTTATGTGTGCTTGTGCGTGCGTGCAAAATATAAAGAAATTTTGGCCTTAGTGTTTCATTGATAAAACCTTTTATTGTCGACGAGGGACAGTTCTTTGTTAAAGTTCTTGTTTTTATAAATAATTATAACAAGTCGTTTGAATTTAACTTTTATGTGGCATAAGCATTGTAAAAAAAAACACTGGATAACATTAAAGATATCCCCCAAATAACTAAACATAATAAAGAAACGTAACAGGAAACTCATGTTTACTAAACATCTACAGCTGAACATCTATAAACATTGTAGTAAGCACGATTTACTTGATAAAATATATTTATAATCTCTAAAAGTATACTTAACATCAATTCTGGTTTGGTTTGGTGTGTTTTGTTTTACGGCAAATGAACCTCAATAGGTTATTTAATGCCGACTATATTTTTTATTGATGGTAATATTTTTTCTTGAAAAATATATAGCTGGTATTTTTTAGTATTTTTCTATATATAAACATGGCAACAAAGATGAGGAAAATAGACAGAATAATGTAAATGGTAGCATTTTGTTTTTTTTAATGTTTACTTGACGCATTTCTTTCAGAAATGTATTCCTGGTAATAATGCATGGCTGGTAACAATTTGTCCTGAAAGATTGATTGCTAATAATAATTTTTTACAAGGCATTTCTGGTATTAAAACTTATTTTTATACTTTGATAGTGCTTTGACCCTAATTTGGGAGTTAACTATTTACCCATAGCTGGGATCCTAACTGGTTCTACCTCCCCAGGTAGTACCAGATTTAAAAATCTCAGAAATCTTGAAGGAATTCATCTTCAATTTTATTCATATAAATTTTGCAAATGAATGTTGTACTCAATTAGCTATTATATTTCTCTAACTCTTCAAAGGTTGAATATGTAACTAATTTTAATTTCTATTTCCCCATCTTTACGAGATATTAGTTTATTTTTATAAATTGTCCCCCTGTTCTGTCAGCCAGGAAATAAAAATATATATTTGTTTATACGGAAAATAACGATATACGTACATAAAAACGTGTTAGGTAGCAGCAGAATAAACTGTTTTTGAAATTACCTTCAAGTATTTGTCTAAAGATGCAGAACCTAGAAGTACCAATTAGTATTGAATTCGAAGGATCCTTGTTCTAGACTGGCTACCACTCAAGGCTATGGAGTTCAATATGTCCTGCTGTTTCATCCATAGCTGGGAAAATATATAGATTTATTTTTTTAATTAACTTCCTTTATTCATAATTCACTCATTAATTTTTCCATTGTTTATTTACAAAAAAATTAAAGGACATCGAATTTTAAATTGGAAACTCCAAGGTGTATGTTTTTCGTTTCTAAAGCTTACAATTTTAT
>OZ038486.1:20477233-20547233 GCA_964036315.1 Acanthosepion esculentum | reverse complement strand
GATGACGTAACTATAGTTACGTGTAGAAACATTGAGATGCTTCACAATAAATTCATTAAGAGTTATCTCACTGTCTATGGCATAGGTTTAGACGAGCTATATTCATTAGATTCACCAAACTAGGAGTAACAATGTCGTGTAGACAAAGTCGAGTTATGCCAATTCCCTTCGCATTATACTAGTAAGAAGGAAGTTGTACTAAGAAAGCTTAATTCTCAGAACAGTTACTTTGTGGAAGAAACTCCCGAAAAAAATATTTCTGTAATTAATACGATTTTAAACCTCTTGAAGTCTCATTTCAACCGTTATTATTTCTAAATATCTTCATAATCTGCACTTCCTTCTTACAGTATTTTTCGTGTGCAATACACAATAAGTTTTCTATTCTTTAATATCGTAAAAAATTAAATATTTTAGTTAAATATAAGTACGACATAGAGATGTTAATGGATAATAAGGTTTAATTTAAAAACAAATTGCTTATGAATTACTTGACTATGGGGTTGTATTATACTCAAGGATGAAAAGAGTTATTCCCAGGTTTCAGCTTCAGAAACACGGTGACGTATTATACTCAAGTCGTATTATGCACAAGAAAATATGGTACTCCGTCTAAAAGAATCTCATTCAGTAATACTCTACCTTGAGTAGCTCTTGTGTCTTGAATTGAATGAAGAAAAATTACTTGAAATGTGCTAAATTCACTAAGTAACCTGACGTGGACTGCACAAGAAAAGTAGGAATACATATCAGTTTTAGCAGCATTTTCTGGTTGTATCGGGAAAATATTTCTACATGAATCAAAATAGAAAATTGCGTTAGAAACAAAAAGAATATTGAACAGTTACGTGATATAAGTCCTTCTGTATGGTATCGACTGCTCGACAATCGCTTCAAAGATGGAGAAGAACAGAAATATGGTTCTATTGAAATATGTTAAGTTTACCAAACGACGAGGTTTTAAAGAACGTGAAAACTCAGCAACCTTGATATATTCGGGAATGATATCAGAATAATCAAAGAATCTATACTGGCAGCAAACAGCATGCATACGCGTAGAGAACGAGTTCAGTGAATATACAAAAATAGAAAGGGGCGTAAGGCAAGGATGCGTCGTCTCACTCCACCGTTTAAACATATACAGCGAAGCAGTTCTGAGGCAATTGAAAACCCTACCGGGTTTTAGCATTGGCGGCCACAATCTTAACAACATAAAATACGCAGACGACACAGTACTGATAGTAGGCATGGAAAATAAATTACAAAATCTCCTACAGAAGGTAGCGAAGGAGAGCGAGAAGAAGGGATTAAGCATAAACTACAAGACCGAATGCATGGCCATCAGTAAAAGGATGAGCCCGAAATGCGGTTTGTAGGTCGGGAACACTAGAATCAAGCAGACGCGGAGGTTTAAATATCTAAGAAGCATTTTGACAGAGGACGGTAAGTGCGACACTGATGTCAGACGTATTGGGATGGCAAAGGACGCATTTCTAAAGATGGACAGAGTATTGCGAGACAGGAAGGTTTCTTTAGTAGCAAAGAAAAGAATACTGATCTGTTACGTGACATTTGTCCTACTTCTAACTGACATCCATTAGGCATGTCACGTGGAACTAAAACAGTCTACCCCAGTGAGCGAAATAAAGGGTTCAGTTCGACTTTCCGACCACCTGAAGAAGCCCAGAGCGTACAACGGACGAAACGTTGTGATAAATATGGCAACAAGGATGAGGATAATAGTCCGAATAATGTAAAAAGTGTAAGCAGGTACTGATGAAGCGAAGTGTTTGATTGGGGAGTGTCCACAAGGAAAGATGCTGTATTAACAACGAGAATATATAATCCCCAGTAATGGTGAATTAGAGTTGCCACACTGCAGTAATCAAATTTGAATCACTTAAAGATTTGAATTGGTGAGTTTTAATTATGAGCTTAGAAGCTTGTGTTCTTTTGATTGATGGTTGTGCGTAATCGGTTTTGACAAGACAAAGGCAAAGTTTTTCAATATATTTCGAAAGAGTCGGGGTCAGTAGGGTCATTAGTTCGTTTCGGTCGAGCGGGGTGAGAGAAGTGAGGAACGACATGTTGGACTGACCAGTGTAGTAACAGTATAACGTTCGACCGCGGGAAAAAGCGACGGTGAAAAGAAGCTCAGAGCTTGAAAGCCAGAGGAAAGGAATAAGATCTTCAACGATCTGTCTCGTGACACACTGATATGTAAGAACCCAATGAAACAAGTGTTTCGAGGATAAAAATAAAAAGAACATGTCTTCTTCTGTATCTGTCTATATTTCTGAGATGAGGTATTATGTACACTATTTACATTATTCGGACTATTGTCCTCATCTTTGTCGCCATATTTATTACAACGTTTCGGCCTTTCAGTATCTGTCTATATTTCTGAGATGAGGTATTATGTACACTATTTACATTATTCGGACTATTGTCCTCATCTTTGTCGCCATATTTATTACACCGTTTCGGCCTTTCAGTATCTGTCTATATTTCTGAGATGAGGTATTATGTACACTATTTACATTATTCGGACTATTGTCCTCATCTTTGTCGCCATATTTATTACAACGTTTCGGCCTTTCAGTATCTGTCTATATTTCTGAGATGAGGTATTATGTACACTATTTACATTATTCGGACTATTGTCCTCATCTTTGTCGCCATATTTATTACACCGTTTCGGCCTTTCAGTATCTGTCTATATTTCTGAGATGAGGTATTATATACATTATTTACATCATTCGGACTATTGTCCTCATCTTTGTCGCCATATTTATTACAACGTTTCGGCCGGCATTCTTCAGGTGGTTGGAATGTCGAACTGAACCCTTTATTTCGCTTACTGGGTTACACTGTTCTAGTTCCACGTGCCATGTCTAATGGATGTCATTTATCTTTTATCTCCTGTTAATTCCCCTCTCCAAGTTGTCCACTGCCTTAACCGGGTATTGAACGCACACTCTTTGGATACTTGAGGACACATGGTACAATGGATAAAGGCGTTAGTTAGATCCAGTGACAGATTTTCCATGCCCTCTTTTCTCTATGTATCCCAGAAATTTCAACTGCTTCTGCCTGATGTTAAGTATAAGTTTCCTTTTTGTTTCTATTTCCTCCAAAACCTCGTCGTTGCAAACATATTCACTCAGTTTCATTTGTAGCATAGGAAATTACATGGATTCATTGGGTCCAACATTTTATACCGCGGCCACATGTTCATATTTTATTTCTTTTATTAATAAAGGTTTCATTTTCAAACCAGTTTTGCCTTCGTCCGTTTCTGACCCCGACTACACAAAGAATACATCAGTAGATGGTACCTATACGATGCGTACCCAATACAATTCAAAACTAATATTTGGTGTTTGTAAATGTCATGTCGTTGAGCTGATGTCCGTGTGTTATTTTAAATACTCATATTTTCGTAACTATATATAATAGAAGCAATCTCTAAAAATTATTATAAAATAATTGTTTTTATTTCATGGATGCTTCACTTTATTCACTTAGATTTGGTCTGTCCGACTATTGCATGCCAGTGACGGAAACTGTTTTCTGAATTTTTTTCATTCACTTGGAATTGGAATTCCTCTCTGGTGCTCTTGTATTGGAATAAGTTGCACACTTTCATTGTAGAGCAACAACGCATTTTAGCACTGCCAACTGAAGAATGCAATTTATTTACTCTTCAAGTGAAGCAATGGGTCAATAACAATTCGAATAAAAAAGAAACCATTCTGTTTGTTTTGTTTTTTTTATTTTACGGCTTATCAACTCCTCACGGGTTATTTAAAGACAAGTCATTCTTATATTTCATATTGTTTTCTTTTGTTATACCCAATCATATGGTATCAGATATTTATTTACTTATTTTCTTTTTTGTTTACAACTTTGAAGTTTGATAAAATATAGTAACTAAATAGAAAAACGATCAATTTTTCGAATATAGCAAAAATTGACGAATGAACATTTTAAATATTTTATCAGATTTATTATAGCATATACAGGGTGACCCAAAAGAACGGGAACTTTTGAAGTGCGTATTGCCAGACATGAGCAAGTGGCAACACTGCGAGACAGTGACCTTCAACAAGTAATTGTTTTGCCATTTTAGTAACGAGAATGAAATTCACAGTATCCCAGCTGAGATGTTGCAGCAGTCAATGAGGAATCTCAACAGCAGATTTCAAGAATACATTCGTACAGGAGGATGCTATCTGCAGGACGTAATTTAAAAAAAAAATGAAAATTCCATCATTGTTTCTTAAATGGCATGTTTTAAGGTTTCAATGACTATGAATTAATTATTTTTCTTCCATCACTCTTGGTTTTATTGGATTGTTAAAAAGTTCCCGTTTTTTTGGGTCACCCTATATATATCTACAAAACTATAAGATTTCAAATTTGCATGCTGGCCTTATAAACACTCTGTATATGTCAGTTATATTCTGTGTTAAGGGAGAAATTCCTTATTATAAAAAAAAGAAAAAGAGGAATAAGAACGAACCGTTAGAAAAGCGTCGGATGTAGGGAGAAAAAGTTTGGTTGGCCTATTCATATGTTTATTAATGTAACCGCAATAATTCCGCTTCCCAGACGGGTAGATTCTAAATTATTTACGAGTGGATCTAAATCTGCCCTTTTACACGGGACCATATCGATAATATTCCATTTCAATGTCTTACTCTTTAACTTCTCATCAGTTTAAGTATTTATTTGTTCCATTTTTACTCACTTCAATCTAAGCAAGACGTAAATGCCTCTAAGACGTAAGGTGTTAGTGGGACTAACCGAGAAAAAGAAGACATTAGATAGTAAGTTCAATAAAAGAACGGGTTCAATAACACCAAAGATAGCGCTTGATGGTGCCTTTAAATTTTGGAAGATTGTAGATTACAAGGAAGCAAGACAAGAGGGTTCTTGATGTGATAAGTGAGCGAAAGGAAACTATCAGAATAGAACATACGGTTGCATATAGCTATTTCGTGAGTCCTAGTAGCCAAGAATTAAATTCGTGTTGTATCAAGTAGATGAACACATTATAATGACTTCCATGAAAACATAGAAAAGACAGAGGGACATCGCGTCAATCGGTGGAAAAGTAACTGAAGTTGAAATATCATGTCCGGTTTAATTACATTACGTACACGTTAAAATAACGAAATATATAACCCGGGGTATATATGCTATGGCAGAAATATTGAATGGACAGACGACTGATAGATTCATAAAGATTTATTGGATAACACTGAAATACATTATAGTATAAAAAGAAATGGTAAGTTCAATCTAAGGGAAACAATAATTGAAACAAAGCAAGTTCAGTCGACCAATGATGACACTTCCAGAACAACGTAACTATAAACAATTTTTTTCTATCCTCTGCCAACCGCTATGATGGAGAAAGCATTACCTCGAACCGTCGCCAGTGAGACACGCTGCAAGAGCCACTCCGTTTCGCGAGGCTCGTTCCTTAATCGAGACGCAATCGCGCCAATCCTCCGAAGGAACACCATCGAACGAGGGCCAATAACCCCTGAAGTCTCCACTGCCACAGGAGTAAAAAAAAATCTATCAGCAAGAGAAGAATATTTAGCTGTTTTTTTTTTATCTCTGCGTCTCGGGCGACGAACACCGGCTCAACCGCGGACCTGATCAAACTACCGGCCTAGAATGTATCAGCACCGGTCGCATCCCAAATCAACGACTTACCCATTTTAAAAGTGAAGATGGTAATGTCCAATTCATAAATATCCAAGATAGCTTTCAGTGAGAAATATTGACTTATATGACACATTGGACCTTAGCAGTAAACCTAGAAAATGATTTCATATAATCGCCCCGCTTCATCCCAGTAGAAAACGGGAGACGAAGAAGCGTTTTTTTTTTTGTTAGTTATAATTAATTAGCGTATTTCCGGTCTTTTATCTGCTATAGCACACTCAACGAAATATATGACTTTTACCTTCTTTTGAGTCACACACGAAAAGACAATATGTTCTAGTATTTGCTTTGTAATAGATCAACCATAATTAAACAAAATCGTAATAATATAAGAAATGAAAAAAAATCATTACCTTAGAGAAACTTAATCCACTTTCACAAAAGAAATATTTTCTTTTCTTGTCATATATTTTCTAAGTTATTTTTATTTGCTATGTTTTTTTATTAAAAAAATATCACGCACGTTTTATATTTTCTTTTGTCTTTATTTTCTCGGCTAATTAACAAAATAATAATATTACCACGAGTAACAGAGAATCATTTCCGCTGATCGATTTAAAATAAATTAACCTTTTCAATGAACTAATTAAATTATTAATTAAATGGTCGATTGAGAATATTACCCACGGTCTCATAAAAAAATATCTTTCCTTTTAACTTTCGCCTTTTGAAATCGAGGAATCAGAAATTGAATATGGAATCCAGTATTGGTTTTCATTCTTGACTCAAAAGATTTTAAGTTAATCAAAGATTAATGAACTCATTAATCTTAACGTTTAGCTGCATGATGAATATATAAGGCGATTTTTTTAACCTTATTATCTATTTATGTTCTGAAATCAATACCAGTTTGTTCTGAACTGCATTGAAATTAACTTAGAGGACGAGGTATATTATCCGTATACTTAGCAACTTCTAAGACATCGATTCCTTAATTAATAAAATTAGATTAAATCCACAGACATAAACTAATTTTAATTTCTTAGTTAACCGTTATTTTTAGAACAAGAGAACGTAGGGTGGAAGACATGTATATGCAAGAAAAGTTCATTTATTTTTAATAGAAAACGCTTGGCCATACGTTTAGTATTTTGTAAATACTAGGGTTCATCCAGTAGTATTTAAAAAAATTACTAAACGGATTGCCAAGCGTTTTCTATTAAAAATAAATGAACTTTTCTTGCATAACATGAACTAGTGGTCATCCAGTAAAAAGAGGCACGGTGGAGTAATGGATAGCGGCTTGGATTGAGGAATCGGAGAGCCGAGTTCGAAATCCAATCGAATCTATTACATTCACTTTCGTGCTAATACCCTTGGTTAATGTATGAATCCTCTTCTTCTCGCCCTGGGTAAATAGCAGGACAGACCATTTCTTTCTGAGGTAGACCGGTTGCCTTGGATGACAACTGGTCTACCGCAGAAAGAAATGGCAACTTACTGCGGGAAAAAAATTCTGCCTTGTCATGATCGCCTAAGCGTGTATCACGTATGGCACATAATTGACTGACTATTCACACAGTACAAGTTTCAAGTGACAAGGTAGAAATTTAAGTGAGAGATGAATATAAGACAAGATGACAGGAAATGGGGAGTATTAAAATAGGAAGGCATTTTGGGGAAAGCATCCACGGAGGAGTCTGTACCACAAAAAACAAGCCACTTGAATGGACATTTCTCCTTAGCTTTGCAATGCAGAGGAAATTATATTGACTCAGCTTCATGGACGTGGTTGTAAATGTTTCAAATGGCAGAACTAAATAACTGAGCTCATCTGAACGTTTAACATGGAAAGCGCAAAAGGGTAGATACAGTCTAGCTGCGTTGCGTCTGTAGGAAAATGGCAACATGATGGAAAATAAGATTTCTCCAATGAGACCACATAAGCGATTTTGAAGTCTTGCAAAGCGAGAAAGTTGGGGTTAAGCAGATCCAGTCTAAAAATGGCAGCAATAACTATTTTGAAAGATAAAAGACGTAAACAACCTGGGCATTGTACATGATGAACCGAACTGTAAAAAATAAAAAATAAAATTATTTTTTTTCATAATCGCGAATTATAAGTAAGTATTTACTCTGTCCCCCAACTAGGACGAGATGTGACACAAGTTCTATTTTTAGGTGGGGCTCCAAGCGCGTACACCCGTGACAGGAACAAAAATTCCCCTCAGCCGCCGCAACCGTCGGTTGCGCTGGACCCGGTGCGAGCACCGATCCCTCCCTCTGGTGCAATGGAAGGGCGCGGATTCGGGCAGCTGTTCCCTAGGGCTGGGCACCCCTCAGTATTATTTTTGCAGTTGTCCCTTTGTTCTTTGACAGAGAACCCCTGAGCGCACTCTGTCCAAAGACAGAGACGCAACTGAGAGTTGATGAGTAGATGTGAACTTACTCAAAAAGAGTAAGTTACACATTAACCCCGTATATGAGTAAAGATACGGGCAATTATCTCTATCAATAAAAGGCAGGATGTGTGTGTGTGTGTGTGTGTGTGTGTGTGTGTGTGTGTGTGTAACGAATGCACGGCCTCAATTTTCGACGGATTTACACCAAAATTTACATGCACAAGCTTCAAGTGAGCATAAAGGCCAAGACCGACTTTCCAATTCCCAACTCCCATCGATAGTAGAAATAATCGATTTTTTCATACTTCTACGGCAGTTTTCCTGTAGTTTGCGGCCATTTTTTACTGACCAGAGTGAGAGCCTATAGCTGGCTGCCACGAATAGGCAGGAAGATTCTATTGGCCAACGTGAGAGCCAACAGCGGACTGACACGAATGTTAATTTGCATGCTAGCAAAAAAAAATCGATAGCTGCATTCGTCACAAGTGGGAAAAATTTAAATCTGCATGGCACTTTACTCCAATTGGCTCATTCGCTTGCTTAAACTCAACGTTGATTCTAGTTCCGCAGAACTGGGTTGAGTGTGAAAAAATATTTGTTGTTAACATTCTTTTTTCATTCGGTTTTCCAGTTACGAGTTCTTTTTTAAAGCTGATTGTTCAAATTATGCTTGAAAAATGTTTACTCATTGATCGATTAGGTTAAGCGACTATGTAACTACCAAAATCCCCTATGTATAATATGCCTTCATCCATAATACGCAAACATAATTTGTGCTGCATGTGTGCGAAAATGCTTCTAATCACATAATACACACTGCTTTTCTTGGTAATCAAACCCTATAAATTGTACATCTCCAATTTCATTACGGCCAGCGTTTCTTACTCTTATTAAAAATGGTTTTAAACATGGAATAATATTATTCTAATTTAGTTTTATAATAATTCTTATTTTATTTTACATTTGTAAGTATTGTTAGGTATATATGATTGTATTTTGACATCCTTATGGGGTCGCAATCGCCGAATTTTAGTGTCAAATTGCTGTATGTTTGTGGTGAGTAGTCAGTTCGCAACAGAAATCGACCTATGAAACGGCAATTTTTTAAAGATTATTTTGTAGCTGTGCATAATACGCACCCCTAATTTAGTTCATTATTTTTCAGAAAAAATGCGTATTATACATGGGGAATTACGTTACTTAGTACTTAGATAAGAGACAGCAGTTATTGTAAAATGCTTCAGGTTTGTATGTTATACGAGATAAAGCTTGGTAAATAATTCAAAATAAAAATTAAACATAAAAAATAATAATTAAAAATGGTACTATTACAATAAATACTACCACTACTATTACTACTACTACCACTACTACTACTACTAATAATAATAACAACAACAACAACAACAACAACAACAATAATAATAATAATAATAATCCCTCAGAGAGGAACCAGTCTGAAGGCGAAAAATCTGTTACTGGAACAAACTCCTCCACGAACGAAGAGAAACTAGGTCACCAAAACCGGATTATTGCCAACATTGGCCAAAGTGACTCAATACCAAATCGACTAATAAAAAGAAAACGAACTAAATGGACCTGCGAAGAGTATCGACAAGACATTACATCTTTCTTCACTGCACTCGAAAACCCAGCGTTCCATGGCCAATACTCTGCCCGTACCAAACAAGCTGACGTAGACAAAAACCGCACCCATAAGTGGCTACGTAGTGCAGGGTTGAAAGGTGAAACTGAAGCTTTTATCATTGCTCCACAAGACCAATGCTTGTTAACTAGGAATTATCAAGCACATATACTAAAATACTGTGTTAGCCCAAGATGCAGATTCTGTGACAAATATCCAGAAACCATTGATCATCTTATATCAGGTTGCACGATATTGGCACCCACTGAATATAAAACCCGGCATGACAGAGTGGGCCAATATCTGCACTGGAAAATTTGCAACTCCTATGGGAAGGAAACTGGAAGAAACTGGTACGAACACCACCCTGACCCAGTTACGGAGATAGGACCTGTTACAATTCTATGGGACTACACAATACACACTGACAGAACAATCAAAGTCAACCGCCCAGACATTGTTATTAAAGACCACAAACAAAATAAGTGCCTCCTTATTGATATGGTAGTCCCTGCAGACTGCAATGTATCTTTGAAGATATTCGAAAAACAGTCAAAATACAAGGAAATACAATAAAAACGAAAAACTGTCAAAATACAATAGAAATCTCAAAGATGTGGCACATGGGAACATCAATAATTCCTGTTGTAGTTGGAGCCCTTGGACTGGTTGGAAAAGATTCCAGTAGGCTGATTGAAAGGATCCCTGGAGGTCCATGCCTCAAAAAGATACAAAAAATTGTTCTGACAAGTACAGCCCACACTTTACGAAGGGCTTTATCTATGTAATTATTTTTTTATTTTATTTTATTTTTTTGCAGTGGAAAGTTTCATGATGCCATTTCTAACCTTACGTCCCTGGGCGGGACCCGGAAAGAAATGTGTAAACGCCAGATATCAAAGGAAATAAAAATAATAATTATAATAATAATTCCAGAAGACTATAATATAGCTTTGAAAATCTTTAAAGAACTGTCAAACTCCAAGTATCTGGAAGTGGTAATCAAAAAAATGTAGGAATACTGGCATCAGTAATTCTAGTTGTGGTTGTGGCACTGGGTTTGACTGGCAATGGTTCGAATTGACTCTGCAACGTGTCACCCGGCTGACCGTGCCCTAAAAAAAAAATTAAAAAATGTTCTTACAAGCACAGCTCACGCTGTATAAAAAAAAACTATGTATATCATATTTTGATGCTTTGTTTTCTTTTTACTTTCTTTTTTGAAACAAATACGCAATGGAAAATGTTACGATGCCATTTCTAACTTTAGATCTCAGGTTGGGACACACAAGGAAATGAATATGCAACATAAATCAAAGGAGACAATAATAATAATAATAATAATAATAATAATAATAATAAATAATCAAAGTTAACCGACCAGGCACTAAAAAAACCGCAAACGAAAAATTACCTCCTTATTGATATGGCAGTCTTCAAAAAGCTATCAAAATACAAGGACCTTGAAAACGAAATCTCAAAAATGTGGCACATGAGAACATCAACATTTCCTGTTGTAGTTGGGGCCCTCGGATTGATTGGAAAAGATTCCGATAGACTCATTGAAGGGATTCCTGGAAGCCCACGCCTTAAAGAAATACAAAACATTGTCCGCACAAGTACAGCTCACATCTTACAAAGGGGTTTATCTACGTAAAATATATGTGCGGGTGTTTTTTTCCTTTTAAATGGTAAGTGGAAAATGCCATGATGCCATTTCTAACCATATGCCGGGACCCGAAATGAAATGTGTACACACTGGAAATCAAAGGAAATCATAATAAATGTAGCACATGAGAACATCAACAATTCATGTTGTAGTTGGAGCCCTCGGATTGATTGGAGAAGATTCCAGTAGAGTCATTGAAGTTATTCCCATGCCTTATAGAAATAGAAAAGATTGTTCTCACGATTATAGCCCACAGCTTACGAAGGGCTTTATCTATGTAAAATATGTCTGTCGTTGTTCTTTTTTTTTAATTGGTCAGTGGAAAATATCATGTTGCCATTTTTGACCTTAGGTCTTTTGGCGGGACCCGGAAAGGAATGTGTACAACCCAGAAATCAAAGGAGGAGGAGGAGGAATAATGATAATAATAATAATAATAATAATAATAATAATAATAATAATAATAATAATTATTATTATTATTATTATTATTATTATTATTATTATTATTATTATTATTAATTTTAATTCCTTTTGTAACTTTCCGCTGACAAAAAAATAAATAAATAAATAAAAATTACATAGATAAAGCCCTTCGTAAAGTGTGGGCTGTACTTCTAAGAACAATTTTTTGTATTTCTTTGAGGCATGTGCTTCCAGGAATCACTTCAATTAGTCTACTGGAATCTTTTCCAATCACAACAGGAGTTGTTGATGTTCCCATGTGCCACATTTATTTCATCATCATCATCATCATCATCATCATCATCATCATCATCATCATTATTATTATTATTATTATTATTTTTATTTTTATTATTATTATATTTTAAAATTAAGTTAAGATGTGAATAACAAAATAAAGTATATGAAATATTTTATAAAGTATAGATTCTCGATGAAACAATAAATATGATATTCACGTAATGCTTTTGTTGTTTAAAGTTCTGAAATGAAAATTGTTATAAACCTCCGGCTAACGTTGGCGATTATATTCACGCGTCAAGTTGGGAGGACATAAAGATGAGCTCTCTATATCAGAAATAAAAATACTTGAATTACGACATTAACTGGATTGGAGTACCTTCGTTTAATAAGCAATAAATCTAAGCGTATATGGCATTTTGATTAAATTTATAGTATTAAGTTTTATAAAGAGTAATAAACCCGATTTAATAAATGTTATCATGTTGGATTTTATGCTTTCAAAATGACGTAACGGTTTTCGACATAGAGAAATAACGAGCAAATCCACTTCAAAATTCAATTGAAACGACATGGTTAATGTTTATACTAATCCCTTGGGTAAGTCATTCAGCAATTTCCCCCGTTTTCCATGCTGTACGGCCGATATATATATATATATATATATATATATATATATATATATATATATATATATATATATATATATATATATATATATATATCAGGTCATCACATAAGTTCTGTCCGGATTTTGAATAAAGAAAACAAGTGACCAAATGTTACATTTAATTACACATTCAATCAGCAATGTATTTTCCCTGATTATCTATGATTTCTTCCATCTATTAACAAGCTTACTAATTCCATTACTGTAAAATTCTTTTGGCTTTGATTCGAAGAACTCACAAATGTCAGTTTTAACCTCTTTCTATGTTACAAAAGCTGTTTCTTCCAAATGATTCTGTAGCTACGAAACAAATGGTAGTCTGAAGGAGCAAGGTCGGGAGAATAAGGTGGATGAGGAATTTTCTCCCAACCAAGTTCTTCGATCTTATGTGACGTGATTCTTGCTGTGTGTGGTCCCGCATTGTCCTGATGAAACATCACCCGTTTTCGATTCACTAGAGTAGGTCTTTTTTTCCTCAAAGCTTGGTTCAAACGCTCTAATTGCTGACAGTATATTTGAGTATTAATTGTTGCATTAGGGGGGAAGAATTCAAAGTGGATTATTCCTTGGCAATCCCACCAGATTGAAAGAAGAACCTTTTGCTCATGAATTTCCCTTCTCGGCTGTGGCTGGGGTCCTTCCCCTTTACCAAGCCACTGTCTACGACGCTTAACATTTCGATAAAAGATCCATTTTTCGTCGCCAGTCACAGGTCTTTCCAAAAAAGTGAAACAATTTGGCGAGAATGGAGAGAAGAGCAGATATCAACTCGGGATTTGAGGTAGTTTTCAGACAATTCATGAGGCATCCATTTTCCAAGTTTAGGAACTTTTCCTAGTTGTTGAAGATGACGATAAACAGTTGTATGGTTTGAACTGAGAACCACTGCCAATACCTCAACTGATAAAGCAGGATTTTCTTCAAGGGCTGCTTCAAGAAGCTTTTCATCAAACTCAACTGGACGTCCGGTTCGATCTTCATCTTCAAGGGTGAAATCTCCACCTCTGAATTTTGCAAACCATCTTCTGCAAGTTCTTTCATTCACACATTCCTCTCCATAAACTGAGTGAATGTTTCTAGCCGCTTCGGCTGCTGAGTTTCCTTCCTTGAACTCATAAAGCATTATGTGCCTCAAATGATTCTTGGGTACTTCCATGTTAAATTTAATTTTATTGTTTTCTGGGATAAGATTTGATTAGTTTAAATGCATCTAAACATAAAAATAATGTTCAGCTCCATTAGACATTATAAAATACTCTTTAAATTTCGTTCATTTTAACAAAAAGTTAACATTCGGACAGAACTTATGGGATGACCTAATATATTGTAGTACTTTTCTTCCAGGAAACGTATGCTTGCAAATGCTGTATTGCATCAACAAGACGAATGAAAGTAAAGGATGCAAACTTCTTTTATTCTCTCTCTTTACTCACAGGATGTCAATCAACCAACGCTTTTATCCAAGTAGTTAAAAGTGTTGGCTGACTGATCCCAAAATATCTTGATACAAAGACTTGTGAGTTCAAACTCTGGCTGCATCGTAGAAAACAAAAAGGCGAATTAACTAAAACCGTGATATCCAAAGGCATGGTGGACAGAACTAGGTCAATTTCCCCTGTGGATTAAATAATGGTTTCGGTTTGAAAATTAAAAAAAAATATCACCTGAAGAAGTCTGGAACGTACAACAACCGAAACATCGTCAATGAGACAGTAATGATGAGAACAACATCAAATAATGGAAATACCTCAGAAATATTGACAGATGTTTTAATTCCTCACTTATTATTGCACCAACGGATAATCCGATGTTCTTTTTTACCGGATGCCGGAAATTCGGTCTTGTACCAGCATTACAATATAAAACTTGATTAGCAATCTTTGGTTTCTTTGTAGAAAAGGACGGGCTTCGCGATTTATAGAAGGTGTAATTTAATATCAAGCATCACTTCTATTGGACGAAATATAAAAGAAAAGATAAAAGATTACATGAATATTCAAATTAGAATTTCTCCGATATTTACTGTTTCTGCGTCTAGGTTAGACACACGCAAAAGCATAAATATGATCAGCTTTACATACAATCCGAAAACAAAACCAAATAAAGGGACAACAAAATATCAAATGATATGCATGCCAAAAGGCTTTCCACTTTTTGTTCGATATCACAGAAATTCAAAAGCGAGCGGACTCACAAACTTTTTCCTTTGACTGAAAACATCTCGCAATCACAGGGAAAGCCGCACATAGGCTTAATCAAAATTTCAAAATATTTTATGGGGTAAAATAAAATAAGTACAAAGTGTTATTGGCCCCGATGTGCACTTGAATGTGCAATTATCTCTCTTTTTCTATTTCTCTTTATCTCTCTTTCTGTCTCTCTCTCTCACACACACACACATACATACATATACATATATGCGTGTGTTTTATGAGTGCGAGCGTGTGTATCAATGGATTATTTTTACTGTGTGCGTGTGTCTATTCACAAGTCATTATTCAGCTGACAAGCTTTGCTATTCCAAATATCGATAGATAGATGGATTGATAGATAGATTTGACAAACCTATATTAATGAATAGAAAGATATATGTATATGTATATATATATATATATATATATATATATATATATATATATATATATATATAATACTATATATAATAATTTTACTAAAATTAATACTGCTACTACTACTACTACTACACACATACTAATATACTACCAATAAATATAAAAATATTAATAATACTACAGCCGACTAGAAGTATATTAAGAAAATACTAACACCTCACGCCGACAGTACGGCTCGGGGTTTCATGCCTAATGCAATCTTCGTGTACCTGAAAATTGCATTAGCATTGTTCAGACTTTGGTCTTCATCTTTAATGCCATATTCACGACGTTTCGGCCTTTATATTCTCCGGCCCTCTTCAGGTGATTGGAATTTTGAACTGAAACCTTTATTTCGTTTACCGAGGTAGATTGTTCTAGTTCCACGTGCCATGCCATGCCACTTCGGAATGTCTCAGTTACTTCCTTTTAACTCAACTGAAAGTTTTGATCACAAGTGCAGTTGCCAGGTATTGAACACATGACTTATTCGGTCAAATCACTGGATCCAACCAACGTTTTTATTTACTTGACGCATGGCCCAGTGGATAAAATCTTTGTTTGTATCCCGTGACTTGATTCAAAGAATTGTGAGTTCAATATCTGCCTGCTGCAGTGGCGAACAAAAACAAGAGATGAGTTAGACAGGGAGATAACTGAGACCTCCGGAAGAGGCACGGCACATGGAATTAGAAAATTCTACCCCAGTGGGGGAAATAAAGGGTTCAGTTCTAAATCCCAATCACCTGAAGAAAGCCGGAGTGTACAACGCTCGTAACGTCGTGGATATGGCAAGAAAAATGAGTACAACAGTCCAAAAAATGTAACTAATATAAATAATTTCAGAAATACTGACAGATAATAATGGATAATATACTAATAATAAATATACAAGTATTAATACTAATAATACTAATGATATACTGCTATTAATAAATATGCATTATTTTGCTCACTGTTTTGAACCAAACACTGGGAACAAAATCTATTAGAAAATCTGACTGATGGGTTGGGTTTCGATCCTGGCTTGAATTATTCGGATATCTAGTCGCACCGCGGAGCTGTAATACAGCGAAACAGTACTGTGTGCGAATGACATAATTTAGCTCTTGAAAATATATAATTTAGCTCTTGAACACTGTTGAGTGATAAGATAATTCTATAAACAACAGCCACCTGCGTTAATGCAAAGCTCTTCAGTAAAATGAATTGGAGCACTCCCGCTGATTTGCATTTGGTTACATTCGTAAAAACAATACGCTAGATTTAGTTGTTTCTCTCTGTCGAATAAAGATAGCTCAATGGTAGAAACTCTGACTGGTCGATTGGGTTTCGATCTGGGCTTGAATTATTCGGCTGTCTAGTCGCACTGAGGAGCTGTGATACAGCGAAGCAGTAATGTCTGCGAATGACATAATATTATTCGTATTATGAATTTTATATAAATTTTATATTATATATTACATCGAGCGCTGTTTTATTATCCTCAGCACTCACACTATGTGCAGTTATATGTATATATATATATATATATATATATATATATATATATATATATATATATATATATATATATATATATATATTGTTATGGGACCTACCTTTATGTTATGGACTAAATGAACTCGTCCTATATATACGGGGAGATTATGCCTCTCAAGAGAGCTGTCCACAGTTGACAACCTGTCGAACTCTCTGCCTTCGGGTAGAGAGGAACCCGGACGAGGCTCCGCCGAGAGGCAGAGTTTTGTTCGGGGTGGTAGACTGTCCCTGAATCCGTTTTTACGGATTCCAACAGGGTATATTTTTGGCCGAACCTACGGGCTCGGAAATCCCACGTTAAACTCGGCCTTGTGCCACATCTATCCCTCGTGGGGGGACAGTAAATATTGCTGTCCACCGTTGACAGCCTTGCTGCGACTTGTTCCAGCAAGACGGTAGAACTCTCTGCCTCTGACAGAGAGGAACCCGGACGAGGCTCCACCGAAGTCTTGTTCGGGGAGGTTGACCAAACCGATTCTGTTTTTACAGTTTCTACGGGCATTTTTTGGCCGAGCCTACGGGCTGGGGAGAACCCTCGTTAAACTCGGCCTTGTGCCACATCTATCCCTCGTGGGTGGGGAAAGTAAATATTGCTGTCTCCAGTTGGAGAGTCGTCCAGTTGTGGAGTCAAAGTCTATTTACGTTATGTTAGACCGCTATTGGCTTTTCATTTGCGACCAGCGTTACTGCGTTTGAACTGATAAGTTGATTTTGTTATTTTCCGAATCGTTTGCATTTTTCAGTTTTTCGTTTTGCTTGTTTTTCGTGCATATTAGTATTTATACATTTTTTGTTTCTTTTCTGTTTATTTCCTTTTTGTGTTTTGACCCCCCCTGGTTTTATTTAACTTTTTGTATTTCTTTGTTTGACTTCTTACGTGTTTATTGGCTTTATTTTTCAACGTTCTTGTTTTTATTTGGTTCTTTAAAAACTCTCTCGTGTAGTTTATGCCTGTTTAAAAAAAAACATATAGGAAAAGTTGAATTTGTTCAGTCGTGGTGGCTACCAGCCACCATGAGTGAAAACCTAAAATCACCGCCGGTGCAAACCGAAAATTTGGCACCAGCAACAAAACAGTCCTTGTCTGAGAGCGGGCCTAAGAAAAAAAGGCTCCGCTTATTACGAGGAACAGCGGCAAAAAATATGAAAAGTATTTGCAAAGGAATGAATTTCTTACTATTCCAGAGGCCTTGGAGAGGGTCAATGTTAAAGTAATATCTTTACTGACCACAGATGTCAGAAGCCATAAACTCATTGGAGTTAGCAGAGACAATATGGAAGAGGCTTTAAAAAACCTCAAAATTATGCCGAAAATTCTGGCTCGTAGAAGTAATGCAATGTGTGATCTTCTCAGCTCGGAGCAAGAAACAAAACAGCTGGCAGGGAGTATCCTATCTACATCCACTTTGCGACTCCAAACGGAGTATATGGGAACTAGAAAGACATGGCGTACCCGTAGACATTTCTGAAGACCGGATCGGAGCATCTTTGCCAAATTCGGGCAAGTGGACGAGGTCAGCGGAGCCAGAAGTAAATCGGGGATTGTAACGGGAGACCTCATATTACAGGTGGTCCTTACTCGACAGAGCTTTCGAGACATCCCCAATGTGTTAACTTGCCGAGACAAAAGGATGCTCGTCGTGGTTGAAGGAAGGAAGCCATGTTGTTGGGCATGTGGTGCAGTGAGGCACATGGCGAAAGCATGTCCGGGAAAAAGTTGAAGAACCGACGAAAGACACATCACCAGCATCAGTAGCAGGAGTTACACCCATAAAAGAAAAGGCCCCCAAGGGTTCCTGGACTGAGGTAAAGAGTGGGGGATAACAAACTCACCCTCTCCTCTAGCACGGCAGAGTCGGCAGCAACAACAACATAAACCCCAGCAACAACAACTCCAGCAACAACAGAAACCCCAGCAACAGCAACAGATAACCAAAAAGCAAAACCAGGAGAAAGAGAGCTAATAATGCAGCAACTTGAAGAGGAGATGGAAGTGGGGGAAATGCCCCCCTCCTCGCTCCTCGTCTTTGAAAAGAACCAGAGAAGAGGAGGACGACGCTGTTGAACCAGCAGAGAAACGTGTTGGACGAAGCAGGGCGGAAAAAAGTCTGCCATAATACAGGTCATCGTTGGTACCGGTCAAGCCAGGACAAATTAAACAAGAACTGGCAAAAGCCAGGAGCCTTCCCACCTCACCCACTCGAGCTCCGTCTCCGTCTCCTTCTACCTCACCTGCTAGTTCAATATCCACTCTCCCTCACTCTTCCCCTCCCCAGCGTGTCAGGGAAAAGAAAAATAATTTTCCCTGACATAGAGAACATTCGTAGAGTGGTATCGGAGCAAGTGGAAAAAGGCTAGTCAAGCCATGAAAAAGCATTATTCCGCTTGCTAATGAAAATGACGTCGCTGGATGGAAAATCCATTGAAGACCCCAAGAACTTTCCAGATGCTCCTGGGGTAGTCACCTGTGTAAGGGAAACGGGTGGCTACCTCAAAGTTTGGTCACACCAGGAGGCAGCGTAGGAAGCATTTCCCAAAATAAAAATGGTAAAAGGCGAGAATCACGATTTGAGGAAATTATGGCAATACTGTTCCGGGAGGGTCCCTGTCTTACTCCATCACCACCTATATAGGTGTGTTAAATTAACCTATCCCACGGACGTCGGCGGGATCGTCCTAGAAGGACACATGACGTCAGAGCTAGGTGTGGGGAGACTAAGACATTTCGTCGGGGACGTAACTGATGCAGATGTCCGCCCTGTATGTGAGTAGGTCTATTCTTTTTTCTCTTTTTCTTTTTCAGACCAAGATGATGTCAATTAAGATAGCCACTCTGAATGTGAAGGGCTTGAGGGATCGGGGTAAGGCGGCCCGCCTACTCCGTGATCTCTTGTCTTTCGGCGTGGATGTCGCTGCGATCGAAGAGACCCACTTTGTTTGCAGCGTCGATGCGTGTGCTGGAGAACGACTTCATCGTTTATTCAGCATATGGGGACCGACAGGCGAGGGGAGTTTCTTTGCTGGTTTGACGTAGTCTTGATGCGAAGGTGGACCTTGTGCATACCAATGCCGAGTGATGTTTTATCGTGGGCGATATTGCCATGAAAAGTGGTTCGTTCCGAGTCGTTGCGGTTTATGCGCACAATGACCAGGAAGGAGCGGGTCTCGTTTTTTCGGCTGAGCTGTCTACAGTTGACAGCCTTGCTGCGACTTGTTCCAGCAAGACGATCGAACTCTCTGCCTCTGAGCAGAGGGGAACCCGGACGAGGCTCCACTGAAGGGCAGTGTCGCGTTCAGGGAGGTTGACCAACCAATTCTGTTTTTACAGTTTCTACGGGGATTTTTTGGCCGAGCCTAAGGGCTCGGAATACCCACGTAAAACTCGGCATTCTGCCACATATTTCCCTCGCTCAGTAAATATCGAGCTGTCTACAGTTGACCTGTTCCAGCAAGAAGGTCGAACTCTCTGCCCCTGAGCAGAGAGGAACCCGGACGAGGCTCTGCCGAAGGGCAGAGTCTCGTTCGGGGAGTTTGACCAACCCGATTCTGTTTTGACAGTTTCTACCGGCATTTTTTTGCCGAGCCTACGGGCTCGGAATACCCACGTAAAACGTGGCCTTGTGCCATATCTTTCCCTCGTAGGGGGGGTCAAGTAAATATCGCTGTCTACAATTGACGAGTTGACTACTGTACTTTGCCGTCAGTCGGACGTGCAACACTTTTGTATTCGTTCTTTTGTTTAATAATATGTTTTCACTAAATTGCTGAGTTCGAGTTTTCTTTCGGACCTATTCTGGGTCCATATTAAATTAATATAATATAATATATATATATATATATATATATATATATATATATATATATATATATATATTATATCATATTTGTATATATATATATATATATATATATATATTATATCATATTTTTATATATATATATATATATATATATGTGTGTGTGTGTGTAAGTGTATATATATATATATATATATATATATATATATATATATATATATGTGTGTGTGTGGAAGTGGAAAAATAACATACGTGTCTACTGTATTTCAACCGAAAGAATTGAATGAACAGGTTCTTTCGTGCAAATCATCGTTACGTCCGCCATACTATCTGCTTTGATTGAAGGTGTCTTCTACATATAGACAGCGCATAATAAGTTGAAAGAACTGTGCATTCATGGATGAAAATTTAATATTGTTCCATTGTCAGAAGATCTTGCTGAAATATATTTCTATTTTCCTGTGTCTATCGGTGTATGGCTGTTAAGGAAGCTTATGTCATAAAGAAAAATGCTCATCGTTAAAAAGTCACTGGAGCAAATCCAGTTCGGTTAAGATTCATCAAATGACAATTGGTCGGAATTTGATGCCAAATTTCTGGTTGTCGTAAAGTGAAAAATGAAACATAGAAAATGAATCGGACCGCGCATACCAAAGAGCCAAGATAATGTAAAATTTACAAATACAGTAGAGGCCCTTATATACAGAATCCCTCATATCCGGAATCCCTCAAATGCAGAATCCCTCATATCCGGAACACCTCAAATCCAGAATCTCTCATATCCGGAACCCCTCATATCCAGAATCCATCCGGAACCCCTCATATCCGGAATCCCTCATATCGAGAGTGCCGAATCCTGCATATCCGGACATGATTATGATGAAAAATCATGATTTTGATGTGTATATTTGAAATGTTTGGGTAACTGATTTGAAATTTCTGTTTTTCAGGAAATTTAATTTGAATAATTGCTTATGCTTATTTCACCCTAATTGGCTTGTATTGGTGCAAAAGATGATGGGAATAAGAGGAAAAGAACAGCTTTGGAGTTATCGCAAAAAGTGGAAATTATAAACAAACTAGACGCTGGTGAAAGTTTATTGAAACTAATGGCTGAGTTCAACATTGGAAAGCCAGCATTGTATGATATAAAATCTTCCAAAGAAACTATTCTTCAGCGTTCACACTGTCACAATGAAAAAGGAAAAAAAAACATGATTGTGATGAAACCTGGACTGAAATTGAAAAAGCTATTGAAAAGGTTGTTGGTTTTATGGAAAGAAAGCCAGCATTCAGTTATTACGATTGCAATAAAGCACGCAGAGTTAAAAAGTGTCCTCTGTTTAAAAGAGTTCAAGAACAAAAGCAAAAAGGATATGCGGAAAAAGTTGAGAATGACATTAGAAGAAAAAGAATCATCATGCAACAGCGATTAAAAAATCCTCGTTACATTATTTGTTTTGCATAAAATTATGTAATATTAATGAAAATTCATTAAATTAAGGATGCCACGTCTGCAAAACAAATAATGTAACGAGCATTTTTTAATCGCTGTTTACTATAAAACATTGAAAATAAATGTTAAACCTTATTTCAGTTCTTTTATTTTAATCTAAATATAACACCTCATGGCCGGACTTTGTAACCAATTTCTCATATCCGGAAGGCCTTCTTAGTCCGGTTGTCAGGGATTCTACTGTATAAGGAAACATCAGTGATCAGCTTGTTCTTTTTAGTGTCCCTCAAATCCGTAATCTCTCATATCCGGACTTTATAACCAATTCCTCATACACGTTAAACCTTCTTAGTCCAGTCGTAAGGGATTCTACTGAATAAATATCAACGGTCAGCTTGTTCGTTATAGTGTTCCTCGTATCCAGAATCCCTCATATCCGGAATTCCTCATATCCGGAATATCTCATATCCGGAATCCCTCATATCCGGACGTTATAACCAATTTCTCATATCCGGAAGGCCTTATTAGTTAGTTTGTCAGGGTTTCTACAGTATGATGATATTCTTTGCGGTTAGAAATTATCCATTAACTCTATGCTGAAAATAAATATTTGGCAATCTTATCGGAAAAAAATGCGTAATGACACGTATACGTATTTTCCAGTTTTCGAAAAATGTCGGCGGATAATTATTCGATAATGTCTGAAATCCAACAGCAGTACGTAAAATTATATTTTCCCCATTCTGAAATGACTAAATGCTGACATTACATGCTAAAACTTAATCTTTTTTATTTTATTTCGACGAATAAATTTCTTTGTCGCAATGCAATTCTACTAACTTCAGTATGGAACAGAGTTGGGATGGGTTGGGTTGGGTTGGTGGATATTACAGTATGGGATATCCCCACATAGCTTTGCCAGTCACGCCAAACAGTCATTAGGGAACACCGTTAAGCACCTATAAAAACGGGACACTTCCTATCTTCATCCGCGCCTCTCTTTATGGACAACACACCGGAGATTTCTTCTGAGCATGGGGACATTGACCCTTGGTGAATGAAATTTATACATACACACAGATACACACACACACACACACACTCTTTCTCTCGCTCTCCCTCTCTCTCTCTCGCACAGAAAAACACGGTAAATTTGTAACTGATATACATGCATACCTATATCTATATAACTATATATCTATGTATCTATCTATATATATATATATATATATGTATATATATATGTGTGTCTGTATACGTAAAAATATGCATATATATATATATATATATATATATACACAGACATACACACACATATATATATATATATATATATATATATATATATATATATATATATCTTTATATATATGGCGCAACACATACACACAGACACACATATGAGTGACTCAGTGCGCTCATATGCATATTTAATAATAACCCCGATTTCTTAAATCTAACCCCTTAAAAGGGGAAATTACATAGTATGGCAAGAGATGCATAATTTCCTTTTCAAATGATATAACAACATGATAGATAGATAGATAGATAGATATTGTCAGACTGAGAGATAAGATAAATATATAGATATAGAGATAGATAGACATGAACAAGCTAAGATAGATAGATTGATAGATAGATAGATGAACATATATATATATATATATATATATATTGATAGATAAATATGAACAAATATATATATATATATATAGACAGACAGATATGAACAGAGATAGATAGATAGATAGATATTATCAGACTGAGAGAGAGAGATAAATATATAGATATATATTTAGATAGACATGAACAAGCTAAGATAGGTAGATTGATAGATAGATGAACTGATATATATATATATATATATATATATATATATATATATAATATCGATAGATACATATGAACAAATATATATATATATATATATATAGACATATATGAACAGAGATAGATAGATTTATAGATAGATATCAACAAACTGTGATATATATATATGTATATATATATATATGTATATGTATACATATATATATATAGAGAGAGAGAGATAGAGATAGATAATTAACAGACTGCGATAAATAGATATGAACAGACTGAGATAGATAGATAGATAGATAGATAGATAGATAGATAGATAGATAGATAGATAGAAAGTAAGTAAATGTCGTTACCGCAATCATGCGCGAATCTACAGCATCTATTCTGATCTCATCCAATTTACACTCAGGCCCAGCCATATGGAAATATGAGCAACGAACGATAAAACGTGGATTAGCAGGTCCAAATATAAAGAAGAAAAGCCCCTAAAATTTCTCATCCAGAAGAGGTTTGTTTCCTTGAGTCCTTTTCTTAGCATCATTCTCCGTGTGCAATAATTGATTTTTGTGTCTCTAATCGCAAATAAATAGAGTTCATGACGCCACCACAGCAGAAGGGAACTACACATTTGCATCGACGGTGAATAGGCATTCACGATGGGGAGATTTCCATCTATTGATTGGGTATCAGGACAATGGAACTTATAGAAATGCATTTATACTAGCTCTTTGCCTATCTAGCATGAAAATCCTTCAAATCATCTCCTGTTGTAAATCATTAAGTGAAAATCATTTCCATCACTCCGTAGATTTTACATATTATATATGTAAAGCAAATATATATATATATATATATATATATATATATATATATATATATATATATATATATATATATATATATATATTTGCTTTACATATATATCTAGAAATGTCTTTATATATATATATATATATATATATATATATATATATATATATATATATATATATATATATATATATATATATATATATATATATATATATATAAATAAAGACATTTCTATGTTTATACATGGAAAATTGTAGTTTAAAAACACTAAAATCGACCTTGCTAATCGAACGCTCCTCTGTGGCGAAATCGGTAAAATCACGCCAGGCTATATGACGGTTCCGTATAGGATATAGGTTCGATTCCTGTCGGAGAACGCATGTTTTCTATGGGAATTTCTCAGGCATTCAGGCCGGTAAATGTTGTTAATACTGTTTATTATAAACAGAACATTTACTTAAATATTTGTATCTATAAAAAGAAGAATGTATAAACAAAAAAATGTCTTAAAATAATTGTCGGACTTTGTCCACTTCATTATATATATATATATATATGTGAACATTGAAATCAACACTGAGAGGCGACAGTCTGTTTCATGCTTGACGCATTCGTCAGGCCACCTGCTGGCCTTACGATTACGTCTAGCATAAAACAGACTGTCGCTTCTCAGTGTTGACTTGAATGTTCACTTTTATATTTACACACGCTCTCTCTCTCTCTCTGATATTGAGTACTTTATCCCATAAATATAGCACACCTTACGACTATATTTCTTCATATATATATATATATATATATATATATATATATATATATATATATATATATATATATATATATTCCGGCTTCTGTTGTGACGTTTAATGACGCCTTCTTTGTGCAGAGCGTTGTAGTAACATTATTTATTGGATGTTGTTATGTTGGGTTATAGATTTGTGTATGTTATTAACACAGTATTAGCTGACATAATATTTTTATTAAACATCGTTTTTAGTGTTGGTGAATGCTTAAAATGCTTATGGATTAAAATTAGCAAAATGTTTCCGTTAACCTTACGGTTAAAACGTGGATTAAACCATATGACTTTACGCTTACGGTGTTTCTGATTATTTTTCCCTGTCTTGTTTTTTTTGGGGGGGTTAAAATACTGTAAATTTACTTTATGATTTCTTAGTTCTAAATCATTTATATATTAATATAAATATAGATACATATTATCCCTCATCGATAGCACGAATCGGAGTTCTGTGAACAAACAAATGAAGGATGACTGTACATTAATCCAATTCGATATTTGTGACTTTTACCCGTACATCACTTAGAAAACGCTAATGCTTGCTATAAATCTAGCAAAAACTTACTGTCCTATTAGCGATTGCGAAATAAATATAAATCAGGCACAAAAACTTATCCTATTCCATAACGGTTATCTGTGAATCAGATTTTAATATTGCGATGGAAGAATTAAAATCAGCAGAGGTATGAGAACTTGTTGGAATCTAGTTACTGTGGAGAGTTAGATTAACTCAGACCACTCGTAGTGTCTGTCACAACCTGGCAGTACTAGGCGTTACCATATTACCTGTATAGTGTGATAGGACAGGAAGCTATTTCACTGATTACACTGAGAGAAACTGCGAACTAATCATGGATTCTATTTACATTATTCGGACTATTCTCCTCAGATTTGTTGCCATATTTATCACAATATTTCGGCCGATTTAAGCTCCGGCCTTCTTCAGGTGGTTAGAATGTCGAACTGAACCCTTTATTTCGCTTGCTGGGGTAGACTGTTCTAGTTCCACGTGCCATGTCTAATGGATGACAGTTATCAGTTATCTCCTGTTAATTTCCCTCTCCAAGTTCTCCACTACCTTAAACCGGTATTGAAATCACAACACTTTGGGTCCTGTTACTCAGAACAGTCTACCCGTGCGAGCGAAATAAAAGGTTCAGTTCAATATTTCAAACATTTGAAGAAGGCCGGAGCGTATAATGGCCGAAACATTGTGATAAATATGGCAACAAAGATGAGGACAATAGTCCGAATAATGTAAAAAGTGTATATAATACCTCATGTCAGAAATATAGAGAGATACTGAAGGTTAAGGCAGTGGAGAACCTGGAGAGGTGAAGGGTTCATTTCGACATTCCAACCACCTAATGAAGGCCTGAGCGTACAACGGCCGAAACATTGTAAAACAAATGGCAACAAATATGAGGACAATAGTCCGAATAATGTAAAAAATGTACCCCATCTCACAAATATAGGCAGATACTGAAAAGTATTATTCACTAGTGTATAGAACAGTATTATTCACTAGTGTATAGAATTTCATTTTTTAGTTTAATAATCGGCAAGTATTGAACATAAGCAAGTAAAACATACCATTTCCATATTTTATATACTGCATTTTCATAGGGCATTAGTACAATATAACACACACACACACACACACACACACACACACACACACACACACATCTAAATACACATGTGATACTAAGTGAGATACATTTTTTCATAGTAAGTGTTGCATTACAAATTAGGTTGTATGCTATTTACCCAGCGTTAATTTGTGAGCAATCAAATTGTTAAAAAAATGCGTCACCTAACCTTCTACCGGGAAGAGCGAAAATTAAGTCGCTTGGCCTCTTGGGGAGAATTCATCAAATCAACTACAGGTCTACTCCAGATTTACATTTTCCCCTGCCTTTTACGTCCGAAGGTAAATTACGTATACAGTACGATAACATCATATTATCAAGAAATACCTTAATTCCCTTCTGTTTTTTATTTGCTAAGCTATAAATGAAAAAGCCAACCGCTCTAATACAAACAAAATTATTATTTGTTAATAATTTTGTGTTCTGTCTAGAGACATACCTGCGCAAATATATTATTGATAAGTTTCTATCTCCTTTCTCCATTTATATCTTTTTTTAGTCAGTGTGCAGATTATTTTAATTTCCCCGATCGAGTTCTGACGAGTGAGGAGCGATAACCGGGTAGTTCGTGGGATAGGGGTTGATGGAGAATCCGTTGAGTACAACCTTCAATACACGGTTTGACAGGAATGGTTGTATTAAGTCAAACAATAGACCTGAAATTCCATAATTCTGAAGCTTGCGAAGAAGGTAGGCATGTCAAACCCTATCAAACACTTTGGAGATATCTAGAGCCACGGCACGAGCTTCTCCATTATCATGAAGTGCTTGGTAAATAATTTCAGTTATGGCCGTAAGCACATCAGCAGTAGAACGGGCAAAGCGGAAACCATATTGCTTGTCGGAGAGCAGATCATGCGATGTACGGTGCTTAACCACTTCGGCGTTGATTAAAGCTTCGAAGACTTTGCCGAAGAGGGGTATAAGACTGATAGGACGGTAATTAGAAGCGTCAGAAGGGTCACCAAAGTTCTTAAAGACAGGAACAATAGATGAGGAGTTCCAACAGTCTGGAAAACAACATTCATTGAGGCAGTAGTTATATAATTTTGAGAGGGCAGGGGACAGTTCAGGCGCACATTTCCCCATGACAATGGCTGGTATCCCATCTCCACCACTAGCCTTGTGGGGGTCTAAATTAGAGATAATGCCCAATATCGATGACGGGGTTATGTGCAGCTCGCTCAATAGACTTCTAAGGGGAATCGGGTGTGGGTACACCGGAAGACTTGTGCGTTGAATTGAATGAGAATTTCCGAGTAAAGCATTGAGCCTTGTCGGCAGAAGAGGTTCGAACCTCGAACTGTTTGAACAAAGGAGATATAAACGGCTTGCTTTTGTTAAGTTCCTCTTGCAGAGTCGGCAATGATCCTTGGAACCGAATTTGCGAGATGCAATACGTTCTTTGATTCGAGCACCAACTAGTGACTTTACTTCATTGAGGACACGCTTACGGGCAGAGACAAAGAGACGTCTTTCTTCCAGTCCCTTTTTATTTCATCTGTTTTTATTGTATTAATTAAATTTTGCTGCACTAATAAATCATTTAAATCTAGCCATTTCACTGCATGAAAAAGTAGGTAGCATGTGAGTTCTTAAGTATATGGACACATTAAATATTTTTATTCTCTTAAACAATTATATATGTTCTTTCCTGTTTTCCTCTGTGAAGAAAGTATTAAAATATCGCAGGTTCTAATGGCTATATTTAGGACTGTAAGTTAGAGTTTTTTCGTTCAGCAGTTATGACAATAAAAGTATTGTTCAAATACATTCTTTATTCGAAATTAAGGAAACCTAAACGAGGTGAAAACAGTCTACCTCTCTATTATATGCGTCTTAAGAGAAAGATTTAAATAGAAAACCAGTCTTGAAGCGACATTACGAAAAAAAAGTACAGCGAACAATACCTAATTACGATAAGACCACCATTGTTGTCGTTGAGTTAGTTTCATTTTTAGTCTAGTAAAAAAAAACAGGAGCCTGGAAACAAACATGCACCGAAGTCGGGTGATTGTAAAACGGTAGAGATGATTCTTTCGTTCGGTGACGCGATTTTCTCGGTTTACAATACGCAACAGGCGTTATTAAATTCAAATTTATTTTTTAATTGTTTTCCAGCTTTATGTCTTTTGCAGCATTTTTATTTTATTTTCTACAATGTTGAATAATTTACATCAGTGGTTCTCAAACTATTTTTTTCTCCGGGCCGTATTTTCGGAATTAAAATTTTCTCGCGCCTCACCAAATTTTGTCTGATAAAAAGTATTAGGTTGGTGCAAAAATAATGTCATTTTTTGACGTTCAACTTCATGTGAGAAAACGACATTATTTTTGCACCAACCTAATATATTAAAAAAACAACAACAACAAAAAAAAACAGAGAAGGTTAAAGGGAGATAACCGCGGATTCGAAGTCAGATTATTATCATACATGACTCTCTCCTCCAATTTGCGGATCCTACCTCCAATTTGCGGATCCTACATACTATATTCATAATAATTGATATAATGCAAAAATATCACAATGATAAAATCGATCAATAATTGTTCATACCTATTTATATCGGGACTCATGGATGTAATTACATTGTAATCCATAAGACTATTTTGATTTTTGAAAACCATTTTTATTTTAGGCATATGAATTTTTTACAACTGTTTCTAAATACACTATTTACATTATTCGGACTATTGTCCGCATCTTTGTTGACATGTTTATCACAGCCTTTCATCCGTTGTACGCTCCGGCCTACTTCAGTTGGTTGAAATATCGAGCTGAACCCTTTATTTCGCTCACTGGGGTAGACTGTTCTAGTTCCACGTGCCTTGTCTAATGGATATCAGTTATCAGTTATCTCCTGTTAATTCCCCTCTCCAAGTTCTCCAGAGCCTTAACATTCAGTATCTGTCTATATTTCTGAAAAGAGGTATTATGTACACTATTTACATTATTCGCCCTATTGTCCTCATATTTTGTACCATGTTTATGACAAAGTTTAGGCCGTTGTACGCTGCGGCCTTCTTCAATAAAGGAATTAATTTTGCGAACGAAGCTGCTTATAAAGATGCGTAAATTTCAAGATTATTGAAAGTTATTCCTCAATTTTCGTATGAGGATGAAACAGGGCTTGATACCTTAATTCAATTTAATTTTAATAATTATATTGAGGGGTTTCGGCTCTCGTTTTTGACACATGAGAACTCTTATGTAGCGAAGGAATCATATTTTTTTTAAAAATAATTTTAATTTAAGCTCTACTTCTGTATGGAGCAATGTTTTTTAAAAATAAAAATAAGAATACTAAAGAACGCCGGATTATTTACCTAATGTGTTCTTTCCTATTTTTCTACATACCTGCACACACACACACACACACACACACACACACACACACACACACACATATATATATATATATATATATATATATATATATATATATATATATATATATATATAAGTTTCTGAAGCATATGACATTCAAATTTACAAAAACAACTGTTTCATACTAGACGCAATCATCAATCAACATTGATGGTTTTTCTCGACTATTTCTATATAATCGTATATATATATATATATATATATATATGTGTGTGTGTGTGTGTGTGTGTATATATATATTAAATGGTGCAGTATATATAATATTATAAAGAGGTAATCATACAAAGAATTAATCAGTAAAGTTAATCTCATTAATGGTGAAATCTCTTCACTAACAAATTTAATAAAACATTAACCTACTAACCAATCGCTGAATGACACGTGCCTTTATATATATATACTGCTTTATAATAATATATATACCGCATTATTTAATGTATGTATGAAAAAACTATCCGCAGTACAAAATGTCTGGAAAAACTACTAAGACATTACTCTAATAATTGGACCATTTTGTCCATGTCACGTTAACAGAAAAACACTTACAACAAAAATATCCGTGGATTTAGCACATTACTATATTAAAAAAATGTTTTCACTTGAAATAGTTAAAATACATCTCTAGCATTGCAACACTGCACGTTTCAAAACTATGTAACCGTTAATAAATGCATCATTCTTAAAGAAAATTTCTTTCGACCTATAATATATTTATTTCGTCTTGGAGTTACCTGAAATGGGAAAATATTAATGCCTGATGATGAAAATATGATAATTTTCGAAACTACTAGCAGCACCAGAACATCAAATGCATCTTACAATTTTAAACATAATGATCACCTCATTCAACGAATGGTTTATTAAATTTGTTAGCGAAGAGATTTCGCCATTAATTACATTAACTTTACTAATTCTTTGTATGATTAACTCTTTATATTGTGTATTTCGGCAGCAATCCTTCATTTATGCACGTTTCATTAAAGAGGACAGACAAGGTACAGTGATTAAGCCTTTTATTGAATGTTTCTTGTGTTCGTACAATTGTTTTCTTTTATGGACACAGAGTGTGTAGAAACTGTTCAAATGTTCTGTAATCCCCAGCGAATTCCGTTATACTTTTATCCATTATCAAGGATGATTTTATTTTGCCTTTTAATTGGGTGTATGGGTTGTGTGTATGTTTCTAGAGTTATAGGGATGTTGTATTTTCCGAACACAGATAGCACATTGTGGCCGTGTTCGAAGTTATTATTATTAAGTGTTGGCCTTTTCTTTTTTTATTATTAAGTCATCCATTATTTTAAATCTTTATGTGTGAATGAGGATGTTATGTTTGTATTTTCCACTAGTATGTTTCAGATGGAGTCTGTGTGTGTCTTTAAATGTGTTCTAATAGAGCTGTGGTCAGATAGCTGTAGCATAAATCGTCTGGGTAGGCGTGCAGTAGTATGATTGATGTAATTATTTATGAATTCGATTTGATCAGGAACACAGTTACTTAAAGGGCATTTGAAATAATAAATGTTCGTTCGTTGTAATTTTGATTTTGCTGATGTGTTATCATTTCTGGGGATAAGCTTAGATATATATATATATATATATATATATGGAGAGAGAAAGAGAGTTAAAACAAATAAATATATACTTCTTAATATATCTCGGAAAATATTTAATAGCCCAAAATATTCGCAAAATTTTCTTGCATAGATAGACAACAATTGTATCACTTCTTGATGCATTCAAAATAATCCAACCTGGATTCGAGTTGTAAGAGGAAACTGGAGATCATCTGTTGTAAGGCAAATAATTACAAGCGTGATTTCGACTGAGGCTTGACGCGAATGACCCATTCCCAAGAAAAAGGTCAGTTTGGTCAAGCGATGAAAGACGTCAGGTTATTGGAAGTAAAGCGACGAATATCTGCATTTTCCCTGTCTGCAAATAACAGCAATAGACTATGAGGAGTTTTAGTTGTCACGTAGTTTTAATATCATATTCTTTTTCCTGCTGCACACAGTAGGCCTTCTAAAAATATGACCTATCAAGGCACCGTAATTCCTCATCTATAATACCCATTTTTTTGTAAAAAAATAATAAACAAATTGGGGGTGCGTATTATGCACAGCTACAAAAAGTCTGTTAAAATTCCCTTTTCATTACCGATTTTTCAGTTGGGAAATGACTACTTACCACAAACATACGACAATTTGACACTAACATTCGGCGATTGCGACCCCATAAGTATGTCTAATACAATCATTCCTAAAAATACTTACAAATGTAAAATAAAATAAGAATTATCATAAAATTAAATTAGAATAATATTATTCTCTGTTTGAAACAATTTTTAATAAAGGGGTTTACGGAATATAATATTAAAAACGATAGACATTTTGTGTCGATTAATTTTAATGATCGCCTTTTCCAAATAACGAATAATACTTCTCAGACTTGGAGTAAATTCCGTAAGAAATTGTCAGAAATTAATCTTTGGAACGAAAGTACAAAACTACTTGCAAAGGGCAATATCCTAGTGAATTCAAACGAGAGTTAGGGTGTATGGTAACAGTAATTGTGAATTAAATCCTTGGGCGGCTTGGAGTGTAGGGTTAGGGTTAGGCACTCAGTAAAATAGGGCGGCTAATATCGGAGCTGTACTAAAAAATAAGAACTACATGAGACAACCTTACACATGGGAAGTGAAACGGTCTGTTCCCTAGAGATTGCCCCGATAGAATGCTGGAGAACGCAACAGGCAAGACGTTGTGATAACTACAACATAGATGAGAACAAGATGTCAATAATTTAAGTGATGATAATTTCTTATGTCAGAAATTAAGACAGAAAGTTCTAGAATTTAAAAAAACAAACAGATTTTACATAGAAAATCCATTGATATTTCCTTTTAATAATAACAAAGTTTTTGACGATAAGAATTATCATAAAACTCAATTAGCATAATATTATTCTATGTTTGAAACTATTTTTTAATGAAGTAGGAAACAACGGACGTAATGAAATTGGAGAGATAAAATTTATAGGTTTTGATTACCAAAAAAGTGGGGTCGTATTATGCGCGAGTAGAAGCATTTTCCCAGACTTTCAGCTCAAATTTATGGGGTGCGTATTATTGATGAAGGCGTATTATACATGGGGAATTACGGTATATAATATTAAAAACGGCAGATATTTTGTTTTTGTTAAGTTTTTAACTTAGAGACGTCGCATTTTTTTCGTTTCATTTATTTTTTGCTAATCTTTTCCCATAAGCAATTTCACCCACTTATTTATGTGTCTCCGATCACCACAGTCTTAATCTGTTCAAGGCTAGGGGTAACCATATTCTTCCAATCCTATACGCATAAATGGACTCCAAATGTAACCCTCTACCAAGAGTTATCTTTGGGACTAGTAAAGCTCTCTGTAAAAAAAGTCAAATATTTTTAACAATATGATAAAACTAGTCTTTCGTATACTTGATAATAATCTCATATTATATTACATCTATAGATATACTTTACGTATTCATTGATTTCCAATATTCTACATCCAAACAGAAATCATGAAAATAGTCAGAATATGTTTTCCATTTGACGAAGAAGTTTTTCTTCCGATGTGCAGTGTAAAATAAATATGAAAGCGCGGGTTTGTATGGTGTTTTCTTGTGTGTATATTTAAATATATTTTATCAATTTCAACTTAATCTGTCCAATTATATGTTAATTTTCCTTTGTTTTCAACTCCTGTTATACTATTTATAGAGGTTTTAATAATCTATTAAACGCAGCCACTTGGAATGGGTCGAGCACGTTATTCGGCAACTTTTCTAGATATGATGTATCGATAAAAAAAGTACAGCCTCCTGTATTAGGAACAGGTTAATACGAATAGATAGGTTCGTCTATCGCCCGTCCAGTACTCCTTCCAAGTTTATTGAATTGGAGTAGAGGTTTATTCCTTGTTCACTTTTTAGGCTATGGTTTACCTGTTATTTCTTTTATTGCCACAATGATTTAACCGGCTTAATTTTTTGCTGATATGACTGATCAGTAGCTGCAAGAGTTCCTTGTTGCAATGTTTCTGTTTGCTACTTCTGACTAGTAATAACGAACCCGAATTCTTTGGTAGGCTGCTCTGGTGATCAATCGCATAATATTGGGTATTGTAGTGTCATGCGGCCCAAGGTGAGCGGTCCATACATATATATCCAGTGGGCAACGCCGAGGCCATATTATACTTTGGTCTTAGCCAACTTTTGGCCAGTTTGTATTGTCATAGACGGTAGATAGTGATAATTATTTTGACCTTTTTTTTTACGAGAAAATCTTCTCATGACAGACACAATTAAAAGGAATACGATTAAATCTTCGCACTTTATGAAACTAAGTTAAATCGCTGTATCGCTATCTTTCTCTTTGTCGAAATGATTCTATAAATTTCCATGACCATGGGGTTTATATCCAGGAAACGCTCCCAAATGCAAGGAATTGAGTCTGGAATCCCCATATAATTCTTTCATGTGCTTTCGACTTTTGTTATTGCACTCTGTTAGCTATCTCCCTTTTTATCGCCCCACTTCTCGAGACAGTAATTTATGAGACAAAATGTAGGACAATATAGAAATATCTCTTTTCTTACTTTCATCTGCGTACATTTTTGTATGTAGTGATTTTAATGTTCATTCCGTCAAGTGGCTTAAGCATTCTAATCTTACTGATGTTGCCGGTGTTCAGACTTTCACTTTTTCTGTTGCTCAGTCACTTAATCAAATAGTGCACATCACTACTCTTTTCCTTAATAAATTTAATCACCATGCTTCTTTACTTGATTTGTTCAATACCTCCTCTCCTGTCTCTTGCTGAGCATCACAATTCTGTCCTCTTGGCAATTTGGATCACAGTGTTGGCATTTCTTTTGAGACATCTATTAGAAAGAAACCTCCTATTTACAAGATTTATTTAAGTTATCAGCGTACCGATTAGGATTCATTTTGTGACTTTCTTCGAGACATCTTCTGGATTGATATTGTTAACCTTCCTATTGAGAATTGTGGCACAGAGGTTTCCTCTTAGATTAAAGTCGGCATTGCTATTTTTGTTACTTCTCGGAAATAGCAGGTGGAACCACTATTTTTTCATTGGCTCACACTGGCCTTTTCAGCCGCTATAGACCCCGGGAATACACTTCCCCCGGCTGTTCCAGCATGGTAGTTTCGATTACAACAGACGTCTATTTGAGTTTGCTCCTAATAATTATAAAAGTGTCCTCAAATGGGATAAGTGCTATGCTAACAGTTTCTCTACTCACACTTCTCCCTTGTGGAACTATTTGCCGGCTTCTTGCTTTGAAGTTAAGTCATCAAAATGCTTCTCTCTTCTTAAATTTTGTTCTTTTATTGTCCTCGCTCCTTAATAAGACATTTTCTTATATTATTTCGCACTCATTAAATCACTACATCTTAGTGGCTTTATTGCCTTACTTGGGATGAAATAATTTAAAATATATAATCTTCGTGATGAATTGCAAGTTACTAGTTGAACTAGAATTAATCTGCGATGGTTTGATTTGTAACATTAGTGCAAGCGAAATATTCCCAGATTGATATAATTATAAAGGCACTAAAGACGGTCATTGTTTTATCATAATCCGTTGCGATAATGAAGCAACATCTCTGCCGATGGATAAGTTGATGCTTTAAGCTCCCCACCAATTTTCTGTTTGCTGATAGAATGAGGGACCCTGTAGTTTCCAACATCTTCGGTTCTCTGGACTACGGGCGGCTCTCTAATAGCGTATTAAATAAAAATTAAATTTTTATCTCTTTTTTCCTCAGTAAAATGTTGAAATTTTCTACTTAATAAAGCAGAATGTTTTGCTCGTAAATTCTCTTCTTCTACTCTTGACTCTTCTGGACTACCTTTGCTTGACTTTCCAAGTTGAAGTGAGGTCACTATTAAGTGATAGGCATTTACATCTGTTCATGGGTTCTGATCTCATCTCTAAACTGGACCCCCTCAAATAATGTGGAATTGGGGATATTTATTGATTCTCCGGACCATTCGTACGTGTGTCTCCGGCTATCTCTTTTCATTGCTGTAAACTACCTCTTATTTCGTTATCGCTCACCATCCTCCCAATAATATGGTATAATTGAATTAATTTCTGACAGCATTGACATGGCTCTCTCACTCTACATCCGTTTTCTCACATATTCGTGTTATGGTGATTTTAACGCCCATCATACCAAGTGGCTTAAGAATGCTACAATTGACCTTGCAGGCATTCAAACCCTTAATTTTTCAATTTCTTAAACCCTCACGCAGATAGCTGACTTCCCGACACGTTTTCCCTACAACCAGGACGGTAAGGCTTCTCTTCTCGATGTATGTTCCTCTATCACTTCTATTTGCTCTTGCTCCAACTCTCTATAACCCCTTGCGTGCTAGTGGCTTCCCGCCTTGCTTGGGGTGAAACGCTTAAAAAAAATCCTTAATAAATGTGCTCTTAAACAAACTCATGTCCTATGTAAATTCTATAATAAATGCCTTGCTGCTTCTAGCTTTCCTGTTGATTGGAAATCCTTTTTGTATTTCCTGTTTTTAAGAAATCAGGTGAACAATCTAATCGTTCTAACTATCGTACTATTAGCCTTCTATAAACTTTTCGCAAAGTACTAGATGATATAATCAACACTGAATTGCCTGAATATATCACCTTCCAGGGTCTTCTTTCCGATAAACAATATGTCTTTTGCTTCTATAGTCCAACTGTTATATTAACAATTATAGCTGAAAATGTCCATCCCACTTTAGATAAGAACGGTGAGCTCGGGTTACAGTTTTGGAGATCTTGAAGGCATTTGATAGGGTTTAGAATACAGAACCTTTTAACTAATTGAAACGTTATGGAATTGCTAGGTTAATTTTTGAACTGATCCAGTCCTTCTTATCGAATCCCGAAATAAAAATAAAATAATCTTGAACAACTACTCTTCTTGATCTTTTAGCATTAATGTAGGCCTCCCCCCAGGGTTTTATTCTTGGACCTACGTTTTTCCTAATTTTCAACAACAACTTTCCCCATGACATCACTTCACGACTCGGTATCGATGCTAATGGTAGAACTATAGGTAGATTATATAACAAAATGGCTACATTCTGTTATTAATTGGGGCAAGGAATGGCTTGTTAATTTTAACGCCGTCAAGAGGAGACTGCGCTCCTTTGATCGTCTGAGAGAATCTTCCAGCCTTTCACCAGCAAGGGTGATGCTAACTTCCGTGAAAAAGAATCGTGGCACCTTCTCTGGCTAACGTTTTTCGCTGATATGGTGTGGAGGGATTATAGAGAATCAGTTGTAGGTCTGCTCCTAGGAAAATTTGGTCCACGGTTTCGTTCTAGACATTATTCTCGCCTGAATCTATGTCACATATATACAAGTTTACCATTCATCCATGCTTAGAATATTGCAGCCACATATGGTCCAGTGCTTCTGCTATATATTTAAAGATTCTTTATAAAATACAGAGAAGGATCTGTAAGGTCATTGGCCCTAACTTCGTATCCTGGCTTCAGTCACTTTCACACCGCTCTAATTAGCTTCACTGTGCATTTTCTATACTTCTATGGTAATTGTTTTCATGAATTTTCTACTGTGGTACATAGACTCTATAAATTAAAGTGCACTACTAGATTGGGTGCTATATTTTACAGTTGAAATTGTAAGATGTAACAATAAGTTCTACGCTAACAGTTTTTTTCTCGCACTTCTCTCTGGTGGAACTCTTTGCCAGTTTCTTGCTTTGAAGTTAGGTCATCAAAAATTAAAATGCTTCTCTCTCTTTTATTTCTCTTCTTTTATTGTCCTCGCTACTTAATAATGCTTTTTTCCTTATATTTTTGTGCACTAATTGACTCACTGCGTCTCAGTGATTTTGTTGCCTTGCTTGGGAGGAAATGATTTAAAACATATAATCTTCGTGATGAATTGCTGATGAACATCGTAACTTTGAACTGCAAGTACCAGTTGAACTTGATTTAATCTGCGATGGTTTGATTAGTAACATTGGTGCAAGTGAAATATTCTCGGATTGATACAACTTCTATGGCGCCAAGGACGGCCATTGTTTTTAACATAATCTGTTGTGATAATGAAGCAACCTCTATGCCGGCGGATAAGTTGATGTGTTAAGCCCAATAAATAAAAATGAAAAAAGAGCAAGCACACTCTCCTACCGAGTCAAATCAATTCATTTAGCTCAAGTGAACTTGACAGACTGATGGAGATTTTATGATCTTAGTTTGTGGTACCCACTTATCTGGAGAATTTAAGTCGAGACACGAATTGCACGGAAATTCTAAAAGTACATTTTCCTATGGCGCTTATGTATTTATTAACATATATCGAATTGTCATAGCTTGACAAAGACTGTAAGGATGAGACAGCCAACAAAGACTGAATAAAATAGAGAAGAGCAATAGTCTATTGAGCGCATGATAAGAAAACTATATATATATATATATATATATATATATATATATATATGTGCACACACACAGACACAGACTCACATACACACGCACACATAAACACAAAAACATATAAATATATATATATATATATATATATATAATTTAAAGAAAAACAGGCCACTTTAAGGCTCCATGTAAAAATTTATTTCACCATAGCCCTTTTCAAGGACGGTGGATCATCATTGTCTATGATCTCAATCTGATCCCACAGAGGGCGGTGACCTCCCTTTTCTCTCCATATGTGGTCAGCCGCGTCTGATTTTTCCACTTCCCCTTGTGTTACAGCTTTCTGGTGATCTTATATCTATATATATATATATATATATATATATATATATATATATATATATATATATATATATATATATATATATTTTGTTATTATCTCATTGTTATTATCTCATTTTGTTATTCATCAAAAGGTGAAATGAAAAATTAAATTTTGACGGTTAGTATTAAGTTTATTTAATTTAACAGAGAGGGTAGTGAGGAGTGGTGTGATAGACATGATCGAGTTTATATATATATATATATATACACACATATATATATATATATAAAACCCGGAAAATGACATAAGTAATACACCGACCTAACCTCTTTAGTGCAATAAGGAAGGTGCTGCCGCCGGTTTGGAATCCTCATGTCAACATCTCCCATTTAAATGGTTAACTCCTGTTTCTGGCAAGTGTATATATATATATATATATATATATATATATATATATATATATATATATATATATATATATATATATATAAAATAAAAACAGACCACTTTACGGTTCCATGTAATAAATTATTTCACCACAGCCTTTTTAAAGGACTGCGGATCATTAGACTTTACTTCCAAATGTTGAAACGAAAAATGAAAATAAATTTACACATTTTTGACGGGCAGTACTAAGTATATGTAAATTAACGAAGTGATGAAGTGAGGGGGGAGAGATACATGATTGAGTTAGATGTAACATTTCTATTCTTTCAAATTTAAATTGTTTGAGGTAATCCAGACATTGACACATTAAATCGGTTAACTTAAGAGAAGTTATATACTGATATAGAGGGGTGAGAGGAGAAAAAGGACATAAAGAGAAAAAGAGAAAGAAGTTATGAGAGAAAGTGTCACTAACTTTCTTTGGAATGAAAGGCCCGAAATCGACGCTGTTGTTTTGCTTTACTTTGAGAGTTCATAAATATTATAATGTTTGATATAAGTTTGAATGTTTAAACAGTTTATAAGGAATTTAATTATGTTTGTTAAAGTTTTTTTTTAAACTTTATTACAAAAAGTTTGGGGATTTAATATGAAATAGTCGATTAGAAAAATATTTTTCGTAAACTAAATATATATATATATATATATATATATATATATATATATATATATATATATATATATATATATATATATATATAAGGAGTATTTCACATACACAACGTTTCAGCCGTTGCATGCTCCGGGCTTCTTCAGGTGATAGTTGTTGGAATTTCGAAACGAAGCCTTTCTTTCGTCCACACGGGGATATTGTTCAAGTTCCACGTCCATGCCTTTGGATATCGCAGTTTTAGTTAATTCAGTTTGAAAACTCACACAGTTTTTGTTCTCTCCGATGCGTCCAGGGATTGGACTCACTTTTGCCGTGACATTTAATAACAAATGTGATAAAAACAAAAAGAAACGAAATGAAATTTAGTTCGACTATCTAGCTAAGACACATATTCATAAAAATATTCAGATTTAAAATTTCAACGTCTCCTCTCCTTCATGCGGATGTGTAATCGCATCAAAATGGAGGTTTTTTACCTGAGGTCATATCGCAATTTTTTGTTATTATTATCTCTTTTCTCTGGCATTGCTTATTATTGGTTCCCATATTGTATTCATTTCTATGCTTCGTCGGCTCAGGAGATTTTTGTGGCCTAGCATATGTGCTGATTCCTATAGTTTAGGAATTTTCCTATGGTGTTCTTTGTCTATGATCTCAATCTAATCCCACAGAGGGCGGTGACCTCCCTTTTCTCTCCATATGTGGTCAGCCACGTCTGATCTTTCCACTTCCTCTTGTGTTACAGCTTTCTGGTGATCTTATATCTATAGACAGATAAATATATATATATATAAATAAATGCAGTAAATCATTGTTTAGAAATGTATCGTTAAATTCCACGACGATTTTTCCCTTTAAAGAAGATTTTTCTGGATTATTTCCATTTGCCGTTGGTGGAATAGGCACCATACATTCGTTCGGTTTCCAAGCAGTTCAAGAATTCCGTGGCATTTAGCGGCACATATCGAAATAACACACACACACACACACACACGCACATACACACACACACACACACATATATATATATATATATATATATATATGAATGAATATATGTTGGTATCTCCACTAATTCGTTGAAAACACACCATAGCATGATGAAAAATGGCCTAAACTTATTAAAAAAAAGTTTTAACCTCAAAATGCTTATGTTATTTCTAAGAGGAAATACCAAAGTATTCTTTGATTATTTTATTGAAATTTTTCATCCTTTCTAACACCTTCGAAATTTGGGCTTAAAATGTTATTTTTTTTATGGCAGCGGTCTACGTAATATTTACCATTAGTTTTTAGCTCCGTTCTTAAGTGAAAAACACATTGATTTGGAAATTCTTGCAAATTCAAATAACTGTCGGATCTTAATGAAACTTTCAGAACTTATTCATAAATGAATGGAAGTATTTTAAATATGTTTCTTTTAGAAAGTTATGATAAAAATATTTTTTTTACATTTGTTAGCCCCCCCACACACACACACACTTTTATTTTAATTTTATGTAAACTCGAGAAATTCAGCGGCGAGCCTTTTAGTGATTATATTAGTTAAAAGTACACAACTTTGAGGAATACAAATCATCGAGTTTTTGTAAAATCGAAATACACATAAGAATTGTTTTCTTTTTTTTTCAATTTTAAATATAAAATGTGATAAAAGAGTTAAATATTTTAAAATTAAGTTTTAATACGTGCCGATTAGGGAATGCCCTTATTAAGTAGATCTATTTTTACAGATCATAAATTTGAAAGCTTATTACAATCTGCGATGCATAGGTTTTTTTAAAATATGTTTTGAGTATGCAAAAAGTTTTAAAAACGTTTTTCTCAAATATATGGAAGACGTTTGAGCCATAATATCACACGTTTTTAGAGTTGTTTCCCCTGATAGCAAGAACCTTTTGCTTTTCTTCTGGCGAGGATGTGTTAAATTCTCTGACTGACTGAGCATAATCGTCGCATTTTCAAAATTAATTTTTTTTTTTTTACATCCTCTTTGACTACATTTTTGATTTAATTTATTTAATATAATTAATTTATTGTTTTTCAGTGAGAGACATGCTGCAATTATTCATTATTTTCTTTTTTAGTTTCAATTTTAGGGATGGATCAATGCAGGCTTTGGATAAATATTCGTTAATAAAAGTACCTATAAAATCAAGAAAATATTAGATATTTGAAAGTATTTAATTATTAAAAATAACTGTACAGTTAAATAAGCTATTCAATTAAAATTCGAAAATACTGTCATTTCTGTCCTTCCGTCCGATAACTTCCGCTCACATAAGCTGTCGATACATTGACGTAATTGTCAATTCACACCTCAAAAAGATTTTTTTTAAATTTAGTATTGTTTGTTTCCATTTTCATTAAATAAAATTTTAAATTTTCTAATTTCTTTAAATGACTTTTGAAAAAGGTATGATTGGTTTTACAAGATTTTTAAATAGAGAATTTAGTTTTTGTTTACAAACTTCTAAACAATGGCATATATCTTCGTTTTTTGTCAATTTTGCTGAATAAAAATACAAAATGTTTAATTAAATTTTCGGGCGCATTAGAAAGGATTAAAAATGTCAAAAATATATTAAAAAATACTTTGGTCTTTCCCCAATAATATCATAAACATTTAAATGATAAAAAAATGTTTCAATCAAGTCTGGGAACTTTTTTCAGGATATTATCTTTCACGTACCTTCATCGAATTAAAAGACATGTCAAGCTATATGACGGTTCCGTATAGGATACAGGTTCGAATCCTGTCGGAGGACGAATGTTTTCTATGAAAATTTCTCGGACATTCAGGCCGGTAAATGTTGTTTAATACTCTTTTTTATAAACAGAACATTTACTTAAATATCTGTATCTATAAAAAGAATGTTAAACATAAAAATGTCTTAAAATAATTGTCGGACTTTGTCCATTTCCTAATGTGTGACGTCATTTGTTTATATTTGATACGCCATGAGCAGATATGAATGTACGTGAAAGATTTATGAAAGATTGAAGTTTATAAGCAGTAAAATCGACCTTGCCCACCTAACGATCCTCTGTGGCCGATCCGGTTAAAAGGCACGTCAGGATTATATGACGATTCCGTATAGGATACAGGTTCGAATCCTGTCGGAAGACGAATATTTTCTATGAAAATTTATCGGACATTTAGGCCGGTAAATGTTGTTGAATACTGCTTATTATAAACAGAGCATTTACTTAAATATTTGTATCTATAAAATTAATGTTAAACGTAAAAATGTTCTAATATATATACTGGTAACCATCGGTAAATTTTCGCCATTTTAAATTTTTAATTTAGCACAATACGCTTGTTAGTAGCAGTATAGTAGGGTCAGTTGGGCACAGTCTATGAGACAAAAAGCACCATGACGCAATTCACTCCGCCAGAAATTTGGAAACGGCATGCTGTACTGCTTGTCATTCGCACTGGAGGCTCCAATACGAACATTTCAGCGTTTTTGAATGTCAACTCTAGGACAGTACAGAGGATGCGTAAAGAGTTGGATTATATGTCCAGTCGTAATGTTTGGAGTGATCATTAGTGTTGGCGACGTTATGACTCCTCGCATAGTGCCTCAGTCTAAACACTAATGACTACAAGTGCCTTGAGGAGGTAGTGCGGCCCGGATCAAGACAGTGGCTCCTGGAAGAACCTCGCTCTGACACGAGGACTCTTCACCATGCCACACAAACAGGAGAACCTAGTCATGACTGTCTGACAATTTCTGCGACCACATCAACCTTTATATCTGGCCACCTAACTCTCCATACTGTAACCCCTTTGATTACTATGTGTGAGGCGCAGTTGAATGAGAGACAATAAAAGACTCCTTGTAACGCCGAAGATGAACTGAAAGCAAGCATTATGGAAGTAGAATTCTCGTTTTAACAAGATTTATTAAATTTAACCGAAGTGTTGGATATTTATAGTACTTTTTGTCTTTAGCAGAATCGAAATATTTTGACATTTTCACTTTGATTCACTAGTAAATCTCTATATTTTGTTATAACGCCTTAGAGAATGCTGACTCGAGAAGAAATGAATAATAATAAGAGTCACTCGTTTTGATGTCGTTCTCTGGTTTGAGAGCAGTGATGCGGCTCTGAGCTCCAGGCACCGACAGTCGATTAGGTGCTGGCCTGTGTTGACGACCATTACTTTGCGAAATTTGCTGTAGCCAAGGAGAGATCAATGATGCCGACACCTGGTTCTTTTCAACCTATTAAAAGAGAGTAAAGCGCCTCGAGAAATTGAGGCATTTTTCAGTGATGTTCTTGCTCGGAGGAAAGACCCGAATTTTTGTTTTGTTTTGTTGATATCTTTCACTTTATCTTATTTTATTTTTTTGTTTCTGTGTTACTAATCATGTTAACTGAGATAAAAAAAAAAAACAAAAAACAAAACAAAACAAAAAAACTTGTCATTGATTAAAAAAAAAAATCCATAATCTTGTTTCGTCTTTGATGGAGACCAGGGACATGAAGAATGTTGGCAAACTATGATTAGTACCATTTCTGGAACAACGGAAGGGTTTCTTCAAAACAGCCTATGAGTGGTTGGCAACTTTCAAAATGAGCACTGACAAAATAAATCAATTTTCGCTTCAATTTTTACCATGTATTTTTACTAAAAGGAAGCATTGATAGCCCCCAATCTTTTTCATCATCATACGAAGGCAGTAAACAGCATAGACAGAGAAAATAAGTACCGTCAGAATTCGAACTCACATCTCTTTAGCACACGAATCATGGTTATCTGTAATATTTACACATCCAATTTGACACAAGGACTACAACAGATGAACAAAATTAAGCATAGGAATTTATAATTAATTATATTACATTATATAATTATATAATTAATTTATAGTTAATCATATATGTAAACGGCATATTTAATCTTGGTATATTTCTTATTGCTATATATAAATAATGATAACAAAAAACGCGCGATTTAAGAGTATTTAACAATATTTCGACAATATGTCTGCTTTCTTCAATTTATTTTTACTTTAGGTATATTTTTACATATTCTATTCCAATATTTACAGCGTTTCATCCTTCGTCCATGCATCTCTTCATGATTGTGAACAAAGTAACTAATAATAACAAAACAAAAGTCATTGAAACAAAACAATTTCAGTCGACCAATGATGACAATTCCAGAACAACGTAACTATAAACAATTTTTCTATCCCCTGCCAGCCGCTATGATGGAGAAAGCATTACCTCGAACCGTCGCCAGTGAGACACGCTGCAAGAGCCACTCCGTTTCGCGAGGCTCGTTCCTTAATCGAGAGGCAATCGCACCAATCCTCCGAAGGAACGCCATCGAACAAGGGCCAATAACCCCTGAAGTCTCTACTGCCAGGAGTAAAAAACATCTATCAGCAAGAGAAGAATATTTAGCTATTTTTTTTATCTCTGCGTCTCGGGCGACGAACCCCGGTTCAACCGCGGACCTGATCAAATTACATGTCGAAAATGTATCTGCACAGGTCGCATCCCAAATCAACGACTTACCCATTTTAAAAGGGAAGATGGTAATGCCATCCGGCCGCTTTCCATCACCACGGTCGAGGCCTACGGGTTCGATTTGGGAAGGGAACCCAGCTGCATCCAAACCTCTTTTGATGATGTCGTTAATTGCTGCATGCCGTGGAAAGCTGCCGGCACTACGACGACAGGAGAGAGGATGCAAACCAAACTCATCGATGGAGGCTTCACATCTGCATCAATTTATGTTTAAAAGTTGCATACAACTATAAAACATAAAAATACAAGTTTTTGTCGACGTGACGTTTGTCTTGAGAAAATAACGTTTCTACTGTTTTTTTCGATACATTTCTTATATTTGTATGCAATTTTTAAATTTGAAGAAGTCATACTGTCGAAGCATATTTAAACAGTCTCTTTTTTCCTTTTTTAAATCGTGACCATCCATAAGTGTTGGAAATTACTTGAAGAGTTACCTCAGATGTTTTTACTACTACTAATACTATTACTACTACTGCTAATAATAATAATAATAATAATAATAACAATTCCAGTAGTAGTGGATGCGTTCGGATTGATTGGAAATGTTTACGATAGATTTAATGAAGAGATTCTTGGTAGCCCACACTTTAAAGCAATACAAAAAAAATGTTATTGAAGTGCATTCTCAATACTGTAAACTTTTTCAGTGATGACATCGCTACAGATTTAGTATTAGATAAATGTGAAAAAGTAACATTCAAGAAAGGGAGAATTACAGAAACACACTCATAAGATCGAGAATTTGTCACACAGTTTAGGGGACTAGAACAAGTAGAGGCCTATAAATACCTAGGAGTCAGCGTAGAAGATGAAATGAATGAGTGAAGGAGAAAGTAAGAATATAAAACTACAGTGCGTCTGGTGCTAAATACCGAGGTGAATTCACAAAACAGAATATTAGATATAAACACTGGTTGTTACTTAATTGGACCATAGCTGACATTAAGCGATTGTATGTCAAAAGGGGAAAGCTTCTCAATTCCTACCGCATTCATATAGTTGAGTCTGATGTTGATTGTCTGTATGTGTCCAGATCCAAAGGAGGCAGAGGATTAGTTCAACTACAATTGTCTTACAAAACTACAACAATCAGTTTTCAAAGATACGTATAATCTACAAAGGAATGGATAATAATCTGAGTCAAAGAACGTGAAAAAATAAGAAATTTTATCCAGTACTAAAGGAAACCAACAAATGCAAAAGGTGATTTCAAGTGGATGAAGAACTGAAAATAAACCAAAATATATATTATATTACAAATGCTAAGTTTTACAAACATTTAAAAAATACTGCAATTTCAATGCAAAAGCAAGCTGTTAGAGTTTTTTTTAACGTTAAACACGGTTGTTTGAAAATTTAATTTGCTGTTTAAAAACTTTAGAAAACCAATAAAATTATTGAAAATCGATATGGTATCGATCGAAAAATATTGATTTCGACAAGTCTCAACAGTTTTCACAAAGTTATATTACAACATTTTATGTTTTACAAACATTTGAAAAATATTGAAATTTCAGTACAAAAGCAAGCTGTTAGAGCTACTTTTTGAAGGTTAAACACGGTTGTTTGAAAAATGAATACACCTAATGCAGTGGCAAAGTACCTACAAAAGAAGCAAAAGCAAATTCAGAAAGGGTGACAAGATAAACCTCTAGATTATCAATAACCCAACAATCTGATATAGACAAACCTCGTACCCATCAGTGTTTATTGTTATTATTATTATTATTATTATTATTATTAAAAATTGCACTGATTGACATAGTCGGTAATATATTTTGCCAAAGAAATGTGTGTGATTTAAGATAATAAAAAAGGCATAGTTTTAACAGTGTTTCGACAGTATGTCGGTGTTGGTCAGTTTATGTTTAAGCATTGCATAAAAGTATAAGATATAAAATATACAAGTAAAAACTAAACAATCCAGTAAAAATCCAAAATGTTTGCTAAGTGATCCAAAAAGGGATTTCATCCAAAGAGTTGTGAGTTCAATACCCAGCCACAGAAGATGGGGAAAAAAGAGTTTAGTTACTAATGATAATTAACTGAAACATATATCGAAAGACATGGAACGGGAAATAAAGCAATCTACCCCAGTGGAAGCTAACGCAAGAAAAGTTGTGTCACTCTGTTGTGCCAAAAGATTTTTCTCGTCAGACTTCATCTTGCACATTTACAAATCAACCATTCGTCCGGGCATTAAAAACTGCGGCCATATCAGATCTAGTGCTCCTGCTATTTATCTCGACGTTCTTGACAAAATCCAAATAAGGGTTTCTAATGTAATCGATCCCGACCAGGTATCTCGACTTCAGTCACTTTCTCACCGACTTGACGTGGCTTTTCTCTGTCTTTTCTACAAATATTTTCATGGCAACAGCTCCGGATAGTTTTTAAATCCTTGGTCTCCCCGGTCGCATGAATTTAAACGCGCCAATAGATTGGCATATAGGTCCCACCTGTTTACTGTTGAAATGGTTAAATACAACCGCTATTTATACTCCAACAGTTTCTCTTCTCGCACTGTGGAACCCCCTCCCGTTTACTTACTTCGCTGATAACTACAACCTTCAAACATTTAAATGCAACGTCAATTGCCATCTTCTGTTTATTTGAATTCCGTTCATCTTTTGTCAATTCTACAGTCCTCCCTATACCGATTTATTTTTGTCACCCTTCCCTTCCCTCTAACTCCCCTGCGTCGTAGTGACATTCACTCTTTGCTTGGGGTGAAATGATTAATAAGAAATAATCAAGATAATGATGCTGGTTCAAATAACCCCGACCATTATAGAAGACATTTTTTTCAACGATGGAGTTTTTTTTTTATGTATGTTCTCCTGCGGTCTCCAGTATACAATAACCAAATCATTTCCCTTTCAAGAAACACAGCGTGTGTGAATGATTTAGGCTCTTGGGATGATAATCCTAGAGATATTGTTAATTTTATGCCTGTGTGGACATTCATCTTATGGAATGCAGAAGAATAATATTTTTTACTCAAACAAGAAAAAAAACACAAGTGAATTTTTACGTTGATTTGGTTATTGCTGATGTCAAAACAGCTTAAGCAACCGCTTTACAGAACAGTCTTTCGGCAGCTGAAAAAAAATGTTCCATTCTTCAAAAGACATTAATGAGAAATTCTCCTGACAAGTATAAGACATGTCTTCGATTGTAAAGAATTACTGGCCTCGAGTTGCTGTTCCAGCAAATATCATACAGGGTCTTAACAATTTCAGGAATTAGAATTTTCAATGACACTGATTTAGTCCTACCACCCTGTGGAAATATAATGATTAGGTCACAATTATGCCATGTAGCTCCGAGAGAAATGTGTGAATTTAGATGGAAGGGTCCTTGACTTGATAACCACCTTGGATATTTCTTATATTTATTAACCAATAAGAATCGTGCTCCCAAAAAGACTGAAACATTAGCGGATATCCTGATGTGCAAGGGCTTGTAAAATAAAATAAAAAAGATTACGAAAGGTTGGTGAAATACGTTGTAGAAAAAGGAGTGAAGTTATTTATTTAATATGGAGTTGGTTCTCCTTTAGCCTCACATACAGCTTTAATATGTCTAGGGATGGAATCATACAGCTTCCTGACTTCATCCAGAGGAATTCTCAGCCATTCATCGTTTAACACCTGCTCTAGCTCTTTAAGACACGACGGTGGAGGATAGCGGCTCCTAACTTGTCGCTCCAAAATTCACCACAAATCTTCAATAATATTGATATCTGGAGATTAGGGAGGCCACTCCATATGTTCTAGCTAACTTTCATGCTCTTCATACCAATTCTTAACCACTCGTGCGGTATGTATTGGAGCATTATAGTCTTGGAAGTTGCAGTCACCATCAGGGTATAAAGTCTGGGCCATTGGATGAACATGATCACCCAAAATGTTCAGGTAATCTTTGCTGTTGATTCTACGAAGCAGGACAACTATTGGACCGAGACATTTCCATCATATGGCAGCCCAAACTATCACTGACCCACCACCATGCTTCATTGTTGGAAGAAAGCAGTCAGGGTTGTAAGCTTCTTTGGGCTGCCTCCACACACAAACTTGCCCTGAAGTTTGGAAAAGAGAAAAACTGGACTCGTCTGAGGATATGACTTTCTTCCATTGGTCTGCAGACCAGGCATTGTCCTTTCTGCACCACTTCAACCTCTTCTGAATGTTGCGAGTGGAGAGAAGGGGTTTCCTTACGGTGGCTCTTCCATGATATCCAGACCTTATGGAGCTCACGACGAACACTTTTAGAAAAAGGGGACAATTCAGATGATTATTCAATTCAGCAGTCACTTTGGCCGCAGTAGTTCGATGATTTTTTTGACATATTGTGTTTCAATGTACGTCAGTCCCTGTCAGTAAGTTAGCAATTCCGGTCCGGATTGCTATGTTTGCTAGAGGTTTTTCCCTATTTCTTGAATTGCTTCATAGTTCTTGATATGGTAGCTGTTGAAAAATCAAACAATTCAGCAACCTTAGTGATCGTGGCTCCTGCCATGCGAGATCCAGCAATTTGCCCTTTCCGAACTTGGAGAGGTCATGCATTTAGCTTATACATTTTACTAAATTCTAAAAATAAATAAGACAAAGAGAATAAAATAGATTAATAAACGTATTTACAATAGATATAAACTGCAATTACTAAGTTTTATTTAAAGTACTTAATATAATAGGTCTTTGAAATATAGAAGTGGAATTTGCACTTGTACCAATTATTTTGTCCAAACTTTGTACATTTCTATGATCACAGAGTTTCCGCTTATTCCAAGTTCAAGTGACTGGAAAATAGTGCATTATGGTTTCACACAACCATTAGATTTATCAAAATCTTCAACTAGTTGGAAGTACCAGTTTATCTGATCTGAAAATGTACAATTATAAACAGAGGTAGTGCACACATGATCTTAAATAAATTTGTCCCAATGATATGGCATCAGCTGCAGTTTTGCATCAGATTCGCAATGTAATCAATACACTGTTATCTGAACGACCTAGCCGACCCAGAGTTACTTCTACAGGGAATGTTTCGTTGGCACCTCAACGTCTTAGATCAAAATGACATTAAATGACATTGACTCCAAGGTGATTGAGTTTGGACAATACTGTCTTTAGCTTCAATTGAGTCTGATCAAATCTCTGTACTCACTACCAAAAGATATTCAGCAACTTAAGAGTATCCCCGCCTTTGCCTATTAAGCGCCAACTAAAGGCCATCCTCGCGAAGACCAAAACAAGAAGAGCAGCTGTTCACATTGACGAAAAGAGTATAATTTGGGTAGAGGGAAAGGAAATGACTGCAAAATTAAAAAAAAAGATTTCAAACCAATAAAAATATCAGAAGAAAGAAAAAAACGAAGAAATTGCGAAAGGAATAAGAAAATAATTTAATAACACTGGTATAATCTTAGAAAGCGAAACATTATATTTTGTATGTGTAGAACTTTGTTTTTCAAAACCTCATGAGAACAGTGTAAAGATAACTCAGAAAAATAGCCTTGTTTGCCAAACTCATAGTCAGTTATGTGCCATGCTTGATACAAGCTTAGGCGATCATGTATATTTCGAGGTAGATATTTACCCGAAGTAAGTTGCCATTTCTTTCTGTGGTAGTAGCCATCCAAGGCAACCGGTGTGTCCTGACTACACGGTCTGCTCTGCTAGCAGTTATGTGCCATGCTTGATACAAGCTTAGGCGAACATGTATGTTTCGACGTAGATATTTACCCGAAGTAAGTTGCCATTTCTTTCTGCTGTAGTAGCCATCCAAGCAACCGGTCTGTCCTGTCTACCCGGTCTGCCCTACTATCAGTTACGTGGCTTACGTGGCTTGCTTGATCGACGTAGATATTTCCCCGCAGCAAGTTGACATTTCTTTCTGTGGTAGTTGCCATCCAAGGCAACCGGTCTGTCCTGTCTACTCAGTCTTCCCTGCTATAATTATATGCCATGCTTGATAGAAGTTTAGGCGTTCATGTATCTTTCGAGGTAGATATTTCCCCGCAATATATTGCCATTTCTTTCTGTGGTAGATGCCATTCAAGGCAAGTGGTCTGTCCTGTCTGCCCTACTTTCAGTATGTTATCATGCTTGATACAATCTTATGCGTTCATCTATCTTCCGAGGTAGATATTTCCTCACAGTAGGTTGCAATTTCTTTCTGTTGTAGTTGCCATCCAAGGCAACCGGTCTGTCCTGTCTGCCCTGCTATCAGTTATGTGCCATGCCTCATACAAGCTTTGGCGATCAAGTATCTTTCGAGGTAGATATTTCCCCTCAGTAGGTTGCCATTTCATTCAGGTAGCTGCCATCCCAGGTAACTGCCCTGTCCTGTTTACCCTGTCTACACTGCTATCAGTAATGTCCCATGCTTGATACAATCTTAGGCGATCATCTATCTTTCGAGGTAGATTGCCAATTCTTTTTGTGGTATTTGCCATCCAAGCTAACTGGTCTGTCCTCTCTACCCGGTCTGCCCTGCTATCACTAATGTGCCATGCGTGATACAAGCTTAGGCGATCATTTCTCTTTCAAGGTAGATATTTTCCGTAGTAAGTTATCATTTTTTTCTGCGGTAGTTTCCTTCCAAGGCAACTGGTCTGTCCTGTCTACCCGGTCTGTCCTGCTATTTACCCATTGCTTGCGGTGAGTAGAAGAGGATTCATACCTTTCCCAGGGGTATTAGCATGTGGAATGTAATGGATTCGATTGATTCCTTAATCCGAGCCGAAATCCAATACTCTAACGTGCCTCCTGTACGGCCAAATTCTACAGCTTGATAAATCAAAATAGCAAGCGAATTTCGTGACCCATCAGATTCGTAGGTGCACCACATGCACTGCAGTAGTAGTGGCGGAACCCAACCCTCTCCAGGCACACACACACACACACACACATATATATATATATATATATATATATATATATATATATATATTTGTTTCTTTAGGCAGCAATCCTTCTTTCATGCACATTTCAATGAAGATGGCAGATAAGTTGCTTTGAATTAGATTTTATACACTTTATCATGTGACCATATAATTGCTTTCCTTTCGGAAATTAAATTATATAGAAATTCTCCAATTGTTCTTTTTTTCGGCTATACATTTAGCCATTTTCCAGGTTGAAATATATAAACTTTTAGCAAGAAATAGATAATATGTATTTATACATAGATAATATGTATTTATATGATGTTTTCCTTTTTTCAAAACACGGGGAAGTATTGTGTCTATGTTCATACTTGATACTGAGTGTTTAATCTTTGTCTTTATTAATAAGGCTTCCATTATTTTTATCATTTTTTGTAATGGAAACCTTTTTAGTAAAACAGAGGAAAAAAAAAACTACAGTCAATAAAATCTACTGTGTACATCGGCACAATATTTTGACCGCGTTTTGAAAAATGAAAATACATATTTATATTGTTTTCGTCTTGTCTTCAATATTTCATGTAAGTGTCAAACTTTCCAAGCCTTCCTTCCTGATTATATACCTTAGAAATTACAAATTTATTTTTGATGTTAAATATCCTTTTTGTATCTTTCTTTGTATTTTTGTTTCTATTTTCTCTAAAACTTCGTCGCTGCTCACATGTTCGATCCATTGTATTCTCAGCATCCTTCTGTAGAACCACATTTTAGCTGCTTCAAGTCTCTTCTCAATCTGTGTTATTTTCCAGCTTTCATTGCTATATAGGAAGATTGATATTGCGTAATAATTCAGGACTCTTTTCTTTGTTTATAACAACATAATCCTTTTCTTCATAGCTTTTGGAAGGCATATTTCGCTATCGCAATACACCTACGAAAATTCGGTCTCGCGTTTTCCTTCTTTTAAAACACTTCACAGATATTGCAATTGTGACACATGCTTGATTTGTGTATCTTCAGGTTGTATTACATCAGTACTATTTTGGATATCATCTAATCACGCTGTGTTTTTTTGGTTATATCTGTCTGTACTTCTGAGATGAAGTATTGTAATTATTTACATTATTCGAAGAGTTGTCATTGTCATAATCACGACGTTTCGGCCGTTGTACTCGCCGGTCTTTTTCAGGTGATAAAAATTTCGAACTGAACCCATTATGACGTCCGTAGACTGTTCTAGTTCCATGTCCCATGCCTCTTTCGAATGTTTGCGTTTTCTCCCTTTAACGCAACGCTCTTGTTCACCGCTGCAGTAGCCATGTATTGAACACACGACTAGTTGGGTCGAATCAAGCAATGCGTTTATCCACTGGGCCATGTGTCCTTGAGCATTGGTTCTATAACGCGTGTGTAGATGTTCTTCGCTTGTTTATTTGGGCTGATATATAGCCCTTCGCATTCCTCTGGATAAAACCGTTGGCTTGATCCAGTGACTTGACCCAGATAGTTGTGAGTTCAATACCTGGCTATCGCAGTGGTGAACAAGAACTTCGAGAGTTGGGTTAAATGAAGATAACTGAGACATCCGGAAAAGGTATGGCCCTTGGAACTAGAACAATCTACTGGCGGTGGACGAAATAAAGAGTTCAGCTCGAAATTCCAATCACCTGAAGAAAGCCGGAGCGTAAAACGGCCGAATCGTCGTGAATATGACAATCAAGATGAGGCAACAGTCCGAACAACGTAAATAATCTTTTGGTTATATTTGTGATTTAATGCATAAAAAAAAACAAAAGAAATGTCCAAATAGCTGTGTTCTCACCTATCAGAATATATATGACATATTCTTAGAGACAGCCTTGGTCTTATTTTATCACATAGCTCTACAACATCCTGTTTTCTGTGCTTCTAAATCAATCTTGTCCCTTTATTACACTTGCCCCGTTTGTTCTGCTACTCATCTCTCATAACCATTCAGTAGGTGACTCGCCTATTCCTCATGATACTCCTGCGTACAATATACTATGAGTATTATTTTCTCCAAGCTCTCTCATTCATAATTACGTTATTATGCTAGGCCACAAAATTCTCATGAGCCGATCAAGCATAGGAATGAATACAATATGGGAACCAGTAATAAGGATTGCCAGAGAAAAGCGATAATAACAAAAAAAATTACAATATGATCTCTGGTAAAAACATGAATGATAACAGCAAAAATTGCAATATGAGCACTGGTAAAAAATGGTTGCTGAATACATTAGGCATATAATACCCAGGAATTCATACACAGATGTCCTCAAGGACACATGGCACAGTTAATAAAGGCGTTAGTTAGATCCAGTGACAGAGCCCAAAGAGTGTGAGTTCAATACCCGGTTAAGGCAGGAGATGACTTTCAGAGGGAAATTAACAGGAGATAACTGATAACTGACATCAATTAAACATGACACATGGAACTAGAACAGTCTACCCCAGTGAGCGAAATAAAGGGTTCAGTTCGACATTCCAACCACCTGAAGACGGCCGGAGCGTACAACAGCCGAAACGTTGTAATAAATATGGCGACAAAGATGAGGACAATAGTCCGAATAGTGTAAATAATGTACGTAATACCTCAATTCAGAAATATAGACAGATACTCTCTCATTCTTATATATTCCAGAAATTACAACTGTATCTTTCTGATTATTAAAAACTGTTTCCTGAGAATTACGTTTTTTTCTTTAAAAGTTCCTTGTTAATCATACATGTTACCTAGTTTCTGAAAATCTACTTTTGCTATTTCTATGAGTGAAGTTGAAAAAGAAAATCATAGCATATTCTAGAATGAAAAAGAGAGCTTATCCCCTTCATTTTATAGTCCTATAGCAGGAGTTTTGGTCGACCACAATTCTAATGGTGCTTTTTGATTAATAATGTTTTTTTAGTCACATTTTAACATTTCTTGTTCAAGACATCAATTTACTTTTGTAAGAGTCCGATAATTATGAATATTAAATTTTTAAATATTTAGAGAAATTTGCTATGGAAGCGAACGAAGGAAGATTAAAGTCAATCATTCATTTTCTTCAATCATAATAAAAAGATAATTAAATGAACACAGATAAAGAGAGATTATCATGTTTCTCTTTTCCGATATTTCTGGAACAAAAAGAAAAAAGAAAAATACAAGGCGGGCAAAATAATCTTTTAAAAGACATTTCTCAAGGAAGGTTATTTAAACTCAATATTTTCAAACGTAGATGAAAGTCCATTTGTTTAAAATCACTTGCATGCTTAATGTATGAAATTCCCCGACAAGGTTGGCCGTCCGATCAAAGTTCAGAACTAAACTGGTTACAATACTCTTAGCCTTTGACTCGTTTATAATCGTCTTAAAATACTGCAGCTAAATCAAATAATGTAAAAAGAAAAAAAAGATACAATGATGAATGATTTTTTTGTATTTGCCAAACCACAACAATCATACGTGTTGGCAGTTTTGCTTTAAAAAACAAACAGACAAAAACAATCTATTTATTTTATCGACGTCTGTCTGCCAATAAACATCTTGATTGAAGGATGCCACTCTTACAAACAAATCCAATTATTTAATGAAGTCAGTCCACTCTAGAAAGTGTTGCAATGTCTAGAACAGAAACAGAGGGCAATTGAAAAAAAACGGGAAAGAAGTTGCTGAAAGAAATTTCAAAAGCTTTCTGGTTATCGGCCATTGACTACAAATTTTAATCAATTATAAACGCTATTACTTGTCTAATGGCCTAAGATTCTTGTTAGATTACGAGCGAGTGCGTTAAAGTGTATGTCAATAAAGAAATAAAATTTTGAACTCGATTTAATGACAGATGAGGGCTACGGATGAGAATAAAAACGTTCATGCCTTGCATATGTTTATTTATTTGAAGTTAATCTGAAATAGAACGACATATGAAGACAGCTTGAAGTTAATTCTTCTGCATTGATTGTTAATTAATATTTTACAGTTTATCAACATTTTCCAGGTTATTTAAAGCCAGAAATACATTTAGATGTTAAGATATTTTGAGATATTAATAATTAACCCATAGCTGGGGGGAAGAGATGACTCCATGCCTTTCTCAAGCGTAGTTGCGCGTAAGTGAATATAACAAGCCCAACTGGAATTGGAACTCCTATTTCTAATTTCGAGATTTTATCCATTATACCACTCGCAAATTCAAACTTAGAGCACCTGGTATTCGTAAGCGGTCACCCATCTAATTACTATCCAAGCTCAATGTTGTTTAACTTCGGTGATCCTACCGGAACCGGGGTGATATGACCATAAGCTCGGGAACAGGGAACAATACCAAGAAGAAAATCAAGACCACTGGCATCATTGAAACCATTGACAACAATAGTGAGAAAATCAGATAAAGCGCTCTGTCTCAGCCCATGACAAAAGTTCTCATTACTGGTATGCCACAGTGGTTGACAGAAAAGGAGCGTGTGCGTAAGTACGGAACAGTCATAACAGTTAAGCCACTTTGTCAACGTTGTCAGATAGAAGTATCGCATTATGAGTTCAGTAACATATTAAGTTTGTGGTGGTGTATCAAGGGAAATTTAGTCTGTCGGAAACCATTTCATATATAGAGTTTTTCCTGCTCCAAGTCTAGCTGCACCCAAATGCAATGACAACTCGATCTGCATTACTATTGTACGCTCCGGCCTTCTTTCAGGTGATTGGGATTTTGAACCGAACCCATTATTTCGTCCACCGGGGCAGATTGTTCTAATTCCACGTGCAATGCCTCTTCCGGATGTCTCAGTTATTTCCCTTTAAGTTTTGGTTCACCACTGCTGTGGCCAGTTATTGAACTGGATCTAACCAACAGATCTATCCACTGGGCCATGTGTCCCTGAGGACATCTATGCATGAATATCTGGGACTTATAAAGCTAAAGATTGCAATCATTTTTTACTAGTGCTCATATTTCAATTTTTGATATTATTCCATTATTTTTTACCAGATCTTATATTGCAAGAGGCATGGCACGTGTTACTTGAACAATCTACCCCCGTGGAGAAAATAAAGTTTTCATTTCGAAATTCCAATCACCTGAAGAACGCCGGAGCGTACAATGGCCGAAACCTTGTGAATATGGCAATGAAGATGAGGATAAAAGTTCGAATAACGTAAATAATGTAAATGATCATAATACCTCATCTCAGAGATATAGACAGATAAATGAAAGCAGTTTTGTTTTGAGGCCGTTAAAATTTATAAGCCATATCTTGCTCCAGTTAACCACTGATTGGAAGTAGTTGCCAAAAGTTCTCATTACTGGTATGCCACAGTGGGTGACAGAAAGGAGGATTGAGTATGTAAGCACGGACTAGTCATATCAGTTAAACGCATTGTCAACCTTGGCTGAGATAAATATCGCATTAAGAATTCAGTGACATTGTAAGTTTGTAGAGGTGTATCAAGAGAGATTTAGTCTGTCGGAAACCATTTCATATATACAGTTTTCCTGCTCCTAGACTAGCTGCACCTAAACCCAATGACAACTCTATCTGCATTACTATTTTGAAGCCGCTCGATTCCGAACATCGGTGTCGTCATACTCTCTTTCTCTTCTCTTTTTCTCCCCTTATAAGTTGGTGTTAGCTGAGATGGCTCTGAAGCAAAGAGAGTTTAAGTAGGCCATTCTCGTGAATTTGATTTTGGTGGACAACTCTGCTCTACGGAGAACCCCACAGACTTGGCCAGAAACGCTTCCCTCGTGACACAAAGTGCAACAGGCTGTCGGGTGCTTGGTCTGTCAAGGCTCGCCTTGGTTACGCCAGCCCGATTGGCTCTTCCCTCTTCTGCCGGTTTGACCGTTGAGATTTTGTAGGTCTTTGACAATTTCGCCGTTGGGATCATTGGAGATTGGTAGCTTTCAGCCTGTTCCTTTCTCTTCGACCTTACCGCAATCGGTGGCCCTAGAGGTGTTGGAACTCTAGAAATCGTCGCTGTTGGGATCACCGAGACAAGTAAACCCTCTACCGTTACAAGGAATGACCACATATATTTTACCCTGTATGTCAGAGTGAAGTGTTCGTTATCAAAATTTACTATTTAAACTCTAGCTGAAGGAATATTGAGTCATGTCGTTCCCAAAACTATTAATATGAAGTGAAAAGAACATATTAATGAATTGCGTCATGATGCTATTTTCCCACCAGATTTTACCCAACTGACCCTACCGTGGTGCGCAGTCGACAAAATAAAAACAAAATAGAAAATTAAAAATAGAAAATGGTGACAAATTTTCCCATCGCGTCCTATTATATATATATATATACACATATATTTATATATATATATATATATATATATATGTATATATATATATGTATATATATATGTGTGTGTGTGTGTCTGTATGTATATATATATATGTGTGTGTGTGTCTATATATATCTATATACACATATGTATACATATATATATATATATATATATAATAGCTGGTCACTCGTATTCGAGGATACCCGTCTACTAGGGCGACTAGCCGATCCTTATAGCAGACGCTCGCTCAGGCAAAAGCACGGCGAATGCTAACCTCTAGGAGATTGCATCGTGCCTAGAATTTACCGTGCTATCACCATTTCCGCTGAATTTACGTTTATATATTCCCAGCCCCTGACACACACACACACACACATATATATATATATATTTCCAACAATATGAACATTGCTTCAGTGTGATGAAGCTATATTAGAGACTTTTCCATTTTTTCTAAACTCATTGGCACTATGCAGGAGAATATGAGGAGAATAGACCGAATGATTTAAAAAGTTTACATAATACGTCATCATAGAAATATAGACAGATACTGAAGGTCGGAAACGTTGTAATAAATATGGCCACAACGATGAGGAGAATGGTCCAAATAATGAAAATAGTGTACATAATACCTCAACTCAGAAATATAGAAAGATACTGAAGGGCCGAAACATTGTAATAAATATGGCGACAAAGATGAGGACAATAGTCCGAATAATGTAAAAAGTGTACAAATTACCTCATCTCAGAAATATAGACAGATACTGAAGGGCCAAAACTTTGTAATAAATATGGCAGCAAAGATGAGGAGAATAGTCCGAATAATGTAAAAAGTTTAAATAATAGCTCATCTCAGAAATATAGACAGATACTGAAGGGCCGAAACGTTGTAATAAATATAGCAACAGAGATCAGGAGAATAGTCCGAATAATGTAAATAGTGTACATAATACCTCATCTCTGAAATGTAGACAGATACTGAAAGGCCGAAACTTTGTAATAAATATGACAACAAAGATGAGGAGAATAGTCCGAATAATGTAAAAAGTGTACATAATACCTCATCTCAGAAATATAGACAGATACTGAAGGACCAAAACGTTGTAATAAATATGGCAAAAATGATGAGGAAAATTGTCCGAATAACGTAAAAAGTGTAAATAATACCTCATCAAAGAAATATAGACAGATACTGGAGGGTCGAAACGTTGTAATAAATATGGTAACAAAAATGACGAAAATAGTCCCAATAATGTAAATAGTGTACATACCTCATCACAGAAATATAGACAGATACAGTTGATGTACTTCTAGGAACCCAAGAACGAATCATATGCGCATAGTTTCCACACGATTTTACAGATTCGCTAGACTGCTTCAGATTCTAGCCAGTCGAAACTTGGGTGCTTTGAACGTTCACCTAAAAGCATGTACTTTTTGAATGAAACAGATTTGCGGATTTTAATTTCCTCACTTGTACGGTTTTCGCATTGTCCGTAGCAGTACTCACTGGTGGTGGTATCAGTTTAAAACCGTGGAATTTTGAATTTACATCGGTGCTGTTTCTAACGTACCTACCTGATCAAACACAGTCACCAAATCAAGCGTTTTATTTGCCAATAATCTTATTCAAATCTTCATAAAAAACTCAACCTAGCAATGAAGGCACATTGCATTGTATACGTTCTGGCACTGTGTTACCATCACTATCCTCGACTTGCAATCTTTTCCAGAGCTTGAAAATATTCCTCCAAGGATTCTTCTGCTGACGGGAGCAACCAATCGATGTAGTAATAAAAACCTCAACAGTGGACTATATATATATATATATATATATATATATATATATATATATATATATATATATATATATATATATATGTCAACAAATATCTATTAAACAAATGACAAGGCACCTAGGCATAACATTTGTGTGTTTGTTCTTTGGTGAATGTTAGTAATTTTGTGAATGTTTGTAATGTTCATAGCCTTTTCCCAGAAATGGAAAAACGCTGATCTTCTAAGAGCTTGCATCTTGTCGCTGAAATGAAGAAGAAAGAGAGATTTACCTCACCACCACGCGAGGTGGGAGGCGGCACGATGCCTGAGGAAAAAAGAGGAAGAGGCAAGAAGTTTCCCAGTATTTAAAGTATGGGGTGAGAGACCCCTGGTGAAGAATTTGGGTATTACGGATGAGGTAACTCCTACAAATGTTTACACGTCACTACTTGATACGAATAGAAGACGAAGTTGAAAGCTTTTGAACAAATGATCTCATACTTGTTTAAAATATTCTAAACTGGTGCCACCGTCAAGTCTCTCTGGTCTGAGTAATCGTTACGTGGTTCTTGAAAATGTCTGATGTTGGTTCAGAGTACAGATCCTCTGAATACGTTTATGCTGAATAAGCTGTGATAATAACAAGCAAACACCTCCTTATTAGGCATTATTCAAAATAATTGTGTAACACTGTTAAAACAAACGGTGTCAGTGAATCTAACTGAAAATGCTAGAAAGACTGTCCTTTAAATAACCAAATAAGACGGTGTCTAGCGAAAACAATTACCGTAGAATAAATTTGTCCAGCTTTACTACAAGTACCGGAGGTTCTACTCCACTACATTCCTAAATAAAATGTAACTTAAGCTTCAGAGGAAAATAATATTCGCTCAATTTATAATATCAAATATATTTTAAGGGTTTACAAAATTCATATGGGCAACGTCAATTGTAACTGTCATCTGTACAGTAATTTTTTTTTTAAGCGTATCACCCCAAGCAAGGCTGGAGGCCACTATCACGCAAGGGGTTAAAGAAGGGTTGGAGGAAGAGCAGATAGGAGTGGTAAAGGAGAGGCTGTGGAGAAAGAGAAAGACAGTGGGTCGATCAAGGTAAGGGGTTACTAAAGATTTGGAGCGAGAGCAGATAGGAATGAAAGATGAAAGGATGTAGAGAAGGGAAGTGGATAGATCAAGGCAACTGGAGATGTCGATTGACGCTACACTTAAACCGTTGGAGATTGTATTTGTCAGGGAAACAGTAATAGGGAAGGGAGTTCCATAGGCGAGATGTGCGAGACATGAAGCTATTGGAGTAGAAGAGACGTCTACATCTAACAGTTTCAACGGTGTAGGGGTGGCAACGGGATGCCAGCCTCGTAGGACGTTTAAATTCACGAGGCCTAGGGACAAGCGAAAGCAGCTCCTCGGAGCAATTACCGTGAGAGTATTTGTAAAAAAGACAGAGCGAGGCAACATCGCGTCTGTGAGAGAGCGAACTAAATATTTTTTTAAAAATCGGGTAGATGAGAATTTGAAGAATATAAATGAATTTCATTTCTTTGAAATTTATTTTATACAAAGAAAACTTGCTAACAAAATTTAGAAAAAAGATTACATGATTTCTCTTAAATCCTAAAATCAACACGGTTAGCACATATTATAAAATTTCATCCGTATTAATATTCTTTAAATATCTGTGCTTTTTCCATGTGGCGGAGAACATCGTATCGTCGTGGCGTCTACCTGAAAAAATCTTCTCCGTATCGATTGGCGCGTCACTTAGTGAGCGTTAAAGGTCACATGATCTGTCAAACTTGGCGCATATTAATTATGGAAGTGGTTAAATAAAACAAGGCATTTGATTAATAAATCTATATTGCATACTTTTTTCTCCGTTTCTTCTTTATTTCCTTCCATCTGCTTTTCTTTTCGTTTTCATCTGTCACTTTTCGTTACCCTCCATATTCTCTTCTGGGCATTTTTTTCCCTCTTCCTCTCTCACTGTTTTTTTTTCCCAGTTCTGTCGAAATGAACTTACAGGTAGCTTATGCAATATATTGCTCAATGTAACTCTTTAGCGCTGTGTGAACATAAACGGCACTACTCCTAGGCCGTGGTTTCAGTAAGCGAAATTTTGATCCTAGGTAGATAACACAGATGTTCCGATCCACAGGAAAACGATTGGTTACGGCGCGATAATAATTCTATATCTTTTATCGCAACGCTTTCTGTCGATATACAACGATAAAGTCATAATGACCGGAGATTAAACTAAATTCATGAGTTAATAACACAGTTCGAATTAAAAATCATCTGCGCCGGCAGAACTAATCCAATTCTATTTTGTTGAGTAATTCGCAGTGGAACATTTGTAAGGCATACTGTGCTTTCTTTCCTTTCCCTGTCGCTCTCCATTTGTTGAGATAAAGCAATCTTTGTCAAATCAATGCACGCCATTTTCGAACTATTGACACTCCCCGGATTACATCTGGTCTACGGTACATATTAGAGCGGGTGCTGTGCGTATTCACGCATCGTATGATCAAAGCTGCTGCAGAAAAGAGGAAAATTATTGCCAAATCGGGTTATCAGAATTCTGAACAAGTTTCACTGTCATTTACTCCAATTTGATTTACCGACACAAAAACGAGCAATTTGATACATAATCGAATCTAAGAGAGAACAGCTCGATCCAACCTGACGGGAAATTTTTCGTTTGACAAAAATGGCGTACACCGACGACGTTATATGCAGTTATCAGTACTGACAAATCTACAAATTTAAGGAAATAAAACTGCGGCCCGCTATGAAACCGAAGTATGATGACAGTAATTTGATTCAATGTTCAAATTGTATTTTAGATATATTGTATAATATTAAAATTAATTTATCAATAAAGCCAAAAGTTCCGTTTCTAAATTGTATATAATATGTTTTAAATGCACCTGAAACTATGAAATTTTACAGAATAAAAACGAATGTGAAGTCCTTGATGGCAATGCTCCATTTCGATATATATACGTATTAAAATTATATTAGTTGAGAGGTCGTTTGGATAGGATACGTGATAAAACAATTTTTCTTTTAATCAGGTCCTTGTGCCTAAAAGGCGACCTTTGAACAGGAGAAAGCGAAGAAAATGTACGACGCCATAATGACTACGGGTACACAAGATGCTTGAAGCAGTCCAATGAAATATATTTAGCTATAATTAGCAGAGACTAAATAAACGATTTGTTGCAATGCTTAACGGCCTATCTACTATGAAAAATATTACCCGAGGTAGGTTTTATTATGGGGTGCCTGTACACGTATATGCAGGCCTAGGATTAAATAACTGCTCACTCGCGTCAACCCCTTTCACGCTGGCAGCAGTATCCACTAAACCCACTTTATTCATTTGTTAGCAACCTACAGAATATTTTTGGTATTTGATATCTAAACTAGCAAGAAATTTATCTGCAGTAAAGTCCTTATATATTTAGGTCATGTAGTGTTTATATAAAAAAAAAACTTTTAGTCTTTTGCAACATCACGAATATTTTAATTAAAAGTGGAAGGTGCTGCCTCAAAGTTGGAATTCACGAGACTAAATATATCTTAGTTGACTTTTGTCTGAGTGTGAAGGTCGAAGTGAGCGGTCTGTCTATCTAGATATATCACTCTACGTTACTATATCGGTACGAAAATTATAAATATTTATTTTAGACTCCCCATTGAGACGGGGTGTCGCTTAAAGTCGGGTTTAATGTGGGGAACACGAGCGCGTACACCCGGTCTTGGAACAAAAATTCTCCGAGTCCCCGCAACCGTTAGTTGCGCTGGTTTCGGTGCGAGCACGTATCCCTCTATCTAGTGCAATGAGAGGGTGAAGCCTCGGGAATCTGTTACCCAGGGCTGGGGACTTCACAGTGTGATTTTCTTCAATTGCGCCTTTATCCTCCGACGGAGCCGCAACTGGGTCGCACTCTGTCAAAAGACAGAGGCGCAACTGAGAGATGATAAAAACTTACCCGACATACACCAGGTAAGTATTACGAAAATCGTATTTTTTTAAGTATTTCACCCCAAGAAATTCGGGAATGCAACTAGCAAACAAGGGGTTGCACAGAGTAGGAGCAAGAGTGAAGAGGCGTGATAGATGAAAGGATGAAGTGAAAGATGGGGAATTAGATCAAGGCATCTGAAGATATCGATTTACATTGCATTTGAATAACTGAAGATTGTAGCTATCAGGATAGCAAGTAAGAAGAAGGGAGTTCCACAGACGGGAGGTGCGAGATATAAAGCTATTGCGGTAGAAGAGACGGCTAAATTTAACTGTTTCGACAGTGAAAGGGTGGGACTGAGATGCCAACCTATTAGCACGCTTAAATTCATGCAGTTTGAGAACTAGATAAAGCAGCTCACCGGAGCAGTTACCGTGAAACTATTTGTAGAAAAGACAGAGGGAAGCGACGGCACGTATGTATGTGCAACACACCTAAAATGAGTTGACAAGAAACCAATCGAATGGTCGAAAACCTCGCTCTAGCTTTTCCCTCTCTCGTCTTCTCTTTTCGTGTATGTATAAGGTTAGTAAATGCAAACCAGACGGAAAATTTTCATATATGTATCGGCAGTATGAATTGGCTGGATTTTAATTTTCGATCATATAATATTGTATTGTGTGCAGTGTCGCCACAAATGCATCCACAAGTTTCCGGTGTCTTTTTTTTAAATTTTAGGTCAGTGAATGTATGCATTTGAAGATAATTCATATTTATCTGTATCTCACTCATTTAAACCGTTATTTAACTCCTCTCTTTTAAACTTTAATCCCCACCTTCAACTTTAGGCCTTTTCTGTTCTTTCTTCCGTTACACCTCTCTCTAGAGCTCTCATACATTTCCCTCCCACCCTAGCTTCCCACTCCCACACATACGCTCTCACTAAAATTTTGTTTTGATTTTTGTTATACCCGGAGATATATTTTCCGATTTCTTTTTGAATTTGTAGGTCTGATGAATTGGATCGTGATTACGATTCCAATGTAGCAAATTATAACCATGGAATATTAGTGCTTGAGCCTTATATATTATATTCTTGCTCTGTCCTGGACATTGAGCTCTACCTAGATTCTATCCTCTTGGAAATTATATATATATATATATATATATATATATATATATATATATATATATATATATATTGAAGTTGGCACAGTCTACTTCATGTTTAACCGTAATCTTCAAACTGTCGTTCCTCAAAGTCTATTGAGTTTGAATAATTATGGGTCTACTTTTATATTTATATACGCTTTATCCATGATATTGTGCACTTTAACCCCTAAATATAGTTTCCTCAGGTAAGTGTAAGGATGCACAGGCCAAAGAAAACTACTCCAGTATACCAGAAAACCGGAAATGAGAGGGTAAAACTATGAGGATCGGGGAAACGAGTGAAGGGAGGGAAAAATGAGAGGCGAAAAAAATTGTATATATATATATATATATATATATATATATATATATATATATATATACACGAGGGTTATTCAATAAATAAGGTGTATTTATTGGTATAAGGACTTCTCATACAGATAGAAGCTTACTTTTTTAAAATTTTTCCCATCTGTGCACAAGCTTCCGTATTCCCTCAGCGTAAAAATCTTTGGACTGATGTCTCAGCCAGCCGCTCACAACACTTTTGACTTCATCGTCACTTTTAAACTTCGTGCCTTTCCTGAACGCTTTCAAGGGACCGAGCAGGTGAAAGTCTGAAGGGGCAAGGTCTGGGCTGTAAGAGGGATGAGGGAGTAGTTCCCAGACCAGCTCGTTGATGGTCTGCAAAATTTGGGCTGCTATGTGAGGCCTTGCGTTGTCATGATGCAAGATGACTCCTTCTGACTTATGACCCCTGCGTTTGTCCCAAAAGATAAGCTCAAAGTCCTTGCAATGTCATCCACTCTCACCCTTCTGTCAGACTAAATGAGGTCATTGACACATTCGATCACCTCAGGAGACCTCACTTCTGTAGGCCTCCCAGGCCTGTCATCATTCTCAACACTGCTCCGTCCTTCTTTAAACAATTTAGCCCACTTGTAGACATCTTTTGGCTGAAACATGTGGCACCATACACAGCTGCCATTCTCCTATGAATTTCAACTGGTTTGCACCCTTCAGCAACCAAAAACTTGATAACTGACCGCTATTCAATCCTGGAGCATGCTTCTTGGTCGGCCATCTTTGTTAATCGCCAAAACTCTCAAAGTTTGTTTTTTTTAATCTGCAAAATAAATTAAATCCATGTGAAAAAGAAGTAAAATAAACAAAAATAAAAAAGATTAAGGTTCTATCTATATTAGAAGTCCTTATACCGAAAAATGCACCTTATTTATTGAATGGCCCTCATATATATATATATATATATATATATATATATATATATATATAGAGATAGATATAGATAGATATAGATATATATGTGTGTGTGTGTGTGTGTGTGTGTGTGCGTCTGTGCGTCTGTGGTCGTGTGTGTGGTTGTATGTGGGTGTGATTAAAATATATCTTGGGTACATGAATCAACACTGCATTGTGCCAAGAAAGTTTCAAGCCTCAAGTAAGTACAAGACGACGATTGTTACAAATTCTAGGTGCTCTTTAATTAAAATACTCACGATGTTGCAAAAGACTATATGATTTAAATATATAGACTAAATTTCAGAAAGATTCCTTATTAATTTAGGTACCATATACCCCCAAACTTCTGTAGGCTGCTAACAAATATCTGAATCTATTAAATAAAAACATCTCGTACAATAAATGATGAACCAAAACTTACAGATATATACAACTGTAAAGATCTGACGATTATCTACAATCGGTAGAAAACTGAATAAGGTCGGCTAAGTTGTGCATGTTGAAACATCGGATGCCATATACTTTTAATTTTAAAATAAAACTCCTGGAATACTCATAATGTCTTCCACTAACCTGTATTATTCATTGACATTTAAACTTGTCAATCCGACAAAGAATTATAGTAAGGATGTTGATCATATTTACAGATCGATGTTAAAATTGGTTGAACAGTAAATGTAATACGTGGATTAGTAGACAATTAACAGTCCAAGAAGATATTTGCTTAGCAAAGCTCCTATTAATCTCACTAATCAAACAACCGATTGGGCAATGAAAAAGAGCATTTTCATGCAACACAACGTTCAGGTGGCTTACAGAGGCAGTTGACATTTCAAGCATTTCCCTCACAGGACATATTCATGCAACGATTAGCCTACTTAACGAGGATTGTTTAAATTGCATTGAAAAGACAAAACTTACTGAGATCTACAAAGGATAGGACATTGGGGAGAACTATGATTGTCAACCAAAATAGTGTTGTATTAATAAATTTCCTTCCACTCAATCTGAACAACCCCTACCCTGGGATGAATAACCATTTGCGTCTTAGTGGCTTTGCTTGAGTATTATAAAAAAAAAATGGCGTTGTATTAATAAATTCCACCAAATCTGAACAACCGCTACCCTGGGATGAATGACACTTTTTGCTTGAAGAGAAACGACACACGGAAGAAAAAAAAGTCAAATGATAGCGCAATGACTGTAGCTTTGTATAAGACTTGCAAAGGAAATATCACAACCTTTGTAGCTTTGTAGCTCTCAGTAAGTTTTGTATTTTCAATACAATTTAAACAATCCTGCGCAACCTGGTCGGACTGAAATTAATTTTAAAGAAGTATCTTATTGGACAGTTCTGTAATGTGTATTTGACCTTAAGTTCTTGGGTCAAATAGATATTACACTATTGCCATTATAGACATAGATGACGGAATGCGTGTTTGAACAGTATCGCCTCCTAAGAAGGATTCTTTTTGTGGAAAGGTTGTCTAAAAATCGGTATACCATTTACTCAAGGAACTACTGTAAGCAAAATAAGTATAAACCAGAAAGTATAGAAGATAAAATGTTCCGACACCTGTTGAAAGAATGCAAATAATAAAACCAAAACCTGCAAAATTATCCCCAAAAATGTATTCAGTGAAAAACAAAATGAGGCTATATATAAAAGGAAAATAACATTTATGAATACGTAGATGATAAAATATTTTCTTTGGTGTGCGTAGAACGGTTTTCGAATTCAAGGCCAATTGAGAATTGAGCAAGTGAACTTCTTTTTCAAATATCGACACGCGTTATATGCATCTTAGAGAAAGAAAGAACTATTTCTTTATTTGCTAATCTGTACATCTTCTGATTCGGAATTTGACTATTAACTGTCGGGCGCGAAGTCAGTTCTTTCATGGCAATTTTTGTGATGTGCGCTCCTCCCTGGTATCTTGATTGCATGGTTTTAAGCGAAATACTAGATTAGAAACTAGGTCTCATCGTTTAAAAAAACTGTTGAAATAGCTAGATGTAACCGTAAGTTCTATTTTAATAGTTTCTTCTTTTGTTCTTCTTGCCTGTTGAAATCCCTTCCGATTTGATGCTTCCCTGCCAGCTACAATCTTCACCAATTTAAATGCGACGTCAATCTCCTGCCCTCCTGGACCCTCTACTGTTAACGTTCTTTCTCCTTAGTCAAGTCTTCCGATTAACTTTACCTTTCAGTAACCCGTGTTATCTTAGGGGCATTATCGACTTACTTGAATTAAACTAATTAACATAAGTCGCTCTTCTGTGGCTACACTTTGCTGATATTTTTATTTCTTTTTTAATATCTGTTTCCATTTCATTAGGGACGCGCTGTCAGCAATTTTCTGTTTCGTATTTTTCTTTGTTTTTCTTTTAATTTTCCTTTTTCGATCTTTTACTACAGTGGCCTGAGAAAAGTTTTAGCCAGGAGAAATAAACTACATCCAATTTCAAAATGTAATTACGTAAACCAGACTCAACATGAATAAACAATATTTGGAACTAGTATAGAGTAGATCCTCCATTTGCTAGTTTCATTGCT
>OZ038486.1:20419733-20472233 GCA_964036315.1 Acanthosepion esculentum | reverse complement strand
AAAAAAAAACGAAATTGAAAAGAAAGGTAATTAAAATAAAGGCAATTGAATGTATGAGAATTGAAATAAAGGAATTTGGAAAGAAAGGGAATTGAAATAAAGACAATTAGAAAGAAAGGGCATTAAAATAAACGAAATTTAAATGAAAGGGATTTAAATAAAGGAAATCGAATAGAAAGGGAATGGTAATAAACGATATTGGAAAGAAAAGGAATAGGAATAAATGCAATTGAAAGAAAGGGAATTAAAAAAATGAAATTGAATAGAAAGGGAGTGGAAATAAACGCAATTGAAAGAAAGGAAATTGATATAAAGAAAACGGAAAAGAAAGGGAATTGAAATAAAGGTAATTAAAAACAGCTAATTGAAAGAAAAGAGAAGTGAAATAAAGGCAATTGAAAGAAAGGGAATTAAAAAAAGGAAATTGAAAAGAAATGAATTGAAATAAAGGCAATTGAAAAGAAAAAGAATTAAAAAAAGGAAATTGGAAAGAAAGGAAATTGAAATAAAAGCAAATGAAAGAGAGACAATTGAAATAAAGGAAATTGAAATAAAGGGAATTAAATATATGAAATTGAAAAGTAAGGGAATTAAAATAAAAGCAATTGAAAGAAAGGGATTTAAAAAAGAAAATTAGAAGAAAAGGGAATTGAAATAAAGGGGATTAAAGGAAAGGAATTAAAAAAGGAAACTGAAAAGAATGTGAATTGAAATAAAGGCAATTGAAATGAAAGGGAATTGAAATCAAAGAAATTGAAAAGGAAGAGATTTAAAATAAAAGATAATTGAAAAGAAAGGTAATTAAAATAAAGGCCATTGAAACAAAGTGTATTGAAATAAAGGAAATTGGAAAGAAAGTGAATTGAAATAACTGAAATTGAAAAAGAAAGATAATTAACATAAATGAAATTGAAAGAAAGGGAATTAAAATAAAAGAAATTAAAAAGGAGAATTGAAATTAAAGAAAATTGAAAAGGAATGTAATTAAAATAAAGGCAATTGAAAAGGAAGGGAATTAAACTAAAGTAAGTTTGAATGAAATGGAATTAAAAAAAGGAAATTCAATGAAAGGTAATTAAATAAATGCATCTGACAAGAAAGGGAATTAAAAAAGGAAATTGGAAAGAAAGGAAATTGAAATAAAGGCAATTGAATAGAAAGGGAATTAATAAAAGGAAATTGAAAAAAAGGTAATTAAAATAAAGACAATTGAAAAGAAAGGGAATTGAAATAAAGAAATTGAAAGAAGATGAATACAAATAAAGGCAATTGAAAAGTGAGATTATCAATTATATACTCGATGAGGCACTCAAGATAGATGTATAATGAATGAATTTTATGATATGAATATAAAGAAGTTGGAAGTAAAGATTACGATGAGATAATGTTGTACTTGACTTGAAGTGGTTACGATTAGAACTTACTTGATTGCATCTAGGCAGGAGCCCTTTCTACGAAGTAAGGGTTCATCGGAAGAAGCATTCGTAGTGGGACACCCTTCTTACCAAACGCATACTCTTACCTCGCACAGTAGTTATCGGTGATCATCAGGGCTGTTATCTTATGAAATCGGGAAATGAAAGTTGCCTTGAACGGCGACTCTTCTTGATCTTTTCGCATTAATGTTGGGATCTATGCGTGGAGCTACATTGTTACTAATTTCCATTAACGACCTTCTCGTCATCAAATCTCAACTCGTTATCTATGCTGATGCAACAATTATCTAGTCTTGTTTTAATGGTAAGTCTGATCATTTCGATAAGGTCAAATTAGCAGCTGAACTAAAAATCACGAACAATCTGTTGTTAACTGGAGCAAGAAATGCTTTGTCAATTTTAATTCCTTCAAAACGAAACTGGTCAATTTTAATCGTTTTAGAGACGTCTTAGTCTTGTCTTCCATCAACAGGAGTGACTCATTTCGACTCCTCGTGTTTACGTTTTCGGCCCACATGAAATGGAAAACTATATTGAATCAATTGCTAGGTCTGCTGCTAGAAAAGTTGGTTAACTCTATCGTAGAGAATGCATCTTGTCAGAATCTCTCATACACACTTATAAGTCTGCTATTCGTTCATGCATTGAATATTGCTTCCACATCTGGTCTGTTTTTTTCTATTGTGTATTTAGAGATCCTTGATAAAATCCATAGAATCTAGAATATTATCGGTGCTGACCTGGCATCTCGGTTTCAGTCACATTCCAAAGCCGTCATGCAGCTTCCCTGTGCCTTTTCTATAAATATTTTCATCTTAAATTTACATCTTTTTGTACGTAAACATTGCCACGTAAAATGTTTATGAAATAAATCTATTTTTGCACGTAAAAATTGTCACGTAAAATATTTTTGAAATAAATCTATTTTTGTACGTAAAAATTGTCACGTAAAATATTTATTAAATAAATCTATATTTGTACGTAAAAATTGTCACGTAAAATATTTATTAAACAAACTATTTTTCTGCGTAAAAATTGTCACGTAATATATTTACGACATAAATCTATTTTTGTACGTTAAAATTGTCACGTAAAATATTTATGAAATAAATCTATTTTTGTATGTAAAATATTTAAGAAACAAATCTTTCAGATACAGTTATTTGGAACATCATTTTATACTTTGACGGTAAATGTATGTTTTTTCTACATATATCAGTCAGTTATGTGCCATGCGTGATATACACGGGATCATGTGTCTTTCTATATACATGACTGACGAGGCAGATTTTTTGCCGCAATAGGTTGCCATCCAAGCCTTTAGAACCCGGTCAGTCCTGCTATTTACCCATAGCTGGGGCGGGAGGAGAAAAGGATACATCTCTTTCCGAAGGGTATTAGCACGTAAATGAAAGTAATGGATCCGACTGGAATTCCTTAATCGGTGTCGATATCCATTATTCCCCGACGCCTTCTTGGTAAATTAGCTATTAAAAAATATTTTAATATTTTATTTTTAGCTTTGCGTGTTGCATTGTCATTTTGCAATAAAAACTGTTAGGTTTAAATATTTGGGAATTGTTTTAACAGAAGACAGCAAATATGACACTGAGACCGAAGATGTATTAGATGCGCAAAACACTCCTTGAAAAAGCAATGAATTAAGTAGCAAAGAAAAAAGTTATTTACTCTTATGTAATATCCATCTTCCTATAAGTTTTGAGTCTTGCCTTGATTGTCATTTTGCGATAAAAAATAAATTCTTGCTCATTTTATTGAAAAATGTACTGTTGTGTTTTGTTTGAGGAGTCACTATTTGCCCATAGCTGGGACCCTAACTGGTGCTACCACCACCCCGGGTGAATTAATTAAGATTCCACACACCTCAAAATCTCCAAACCCCCAACCAGAATCCTTGCTATCGTCAAAGCAACGACGACAACAACCGTTCTGGGGTATGACGATAAACTACATCCGACAGCAAGGCTTCTGATCAGGATGATTTGTGGAGCGTGGAGACACCTCTTAAATGCTGGTGTTCCCAGTTCCACCCTGACCCGGGCTGTTAGCACCTGTTATTGTCCCAACTATGGGCAAATAGTTAACCACCAAATTGGGGACAAGACATTATGAAAGTGTAAAAATAGGTCTTAATACCAGAAATACTTTGTAAAAGAAAAAAAAATTATTACCATCAATACATCATCAGAAATACATTTTAGACAAAAAAATATTATCAGTAATAGATTTTTTTAAGGAAAAATATTAGCAGCAATAAAAATTTTCTCGGTATTAAATAATCCATCGAGGTTGATATGCCGTAAAACAAAATAAACCAAATCCAACGACGACCACAAAATTAAGACGGTTTTGAAAATGCATAGGAAATGTTAGTGAGTAAGCCGAAAAAATAGCGTTTTCTAGCTGACGACATGTAACATCCCATGATGCAATTGTGCTCTCTGCATTATTGCTTCCGTTGAAATAAACATTACTTTCCTGTACATTGACTCATTCGGACTAATTTTGCCCTCATTGTCGTAGTTATCACAATGTTCTGACGACTGTAAAATACGGCCTTTCTCGGACGAATGTCACATTTGGTAAATCTCCAGGAACTTCGAACCATTTATTGGATTCGCAAAAGTAAATTGTTCTAATTATTTCACCTATCACGTCTGGTGTTCCTCTTAAAGAATTGCAAAACTAGAACCTGGGAATTATTTTATCAACCTGAACTGGGGATTCAATTCTCGAAATCAAAATCGGATTTTTATCAAATAGACACAGTTCTGTGGGAGACTCAAATGTTATTCACTTAGTTTGGCACAAGACTACAAGTATAGGACATTCGGCGGTCATCACCGGCAACGATGAACAAAGGCATTTCACTAACCAATGCTGATGCCTCCTGTTAATTTGGCTCCAACGCTATTAAACTCATATAACTGTCAGCTCCAATAGTAGTCAGTCAGATAAATACCATACATGATCAGGGCGATGAGGTCTCTTTCGATTCTAGGCAGAAGATATTCTGCCGTTGGCTTGCGTTTCTTTCTGAGGTAGAGTTAATGCCAACCAAGGTTATAGGAACCAGTCTGTCCTGCTATTTGACCCATAGTTGGGAGGAGAAGAGATGTATTCATACCTTTCCGAAGGGTTTTTGCGCGTAAGTAAATGTAACGAACCTGACTGGAATTCGAACTTTGCTTTCTGATTTCTCATTCCGAGCCCATATATACATTACACCACAACTTACCTCACTACTAAGGATCTAATATCACATCAATCAGCAGTTTTAGCGTAAATCTTCCTGTTTGTAACACTCTGTTAACATAGAACTCGCGTTGATCACGCGTCACAAGTCGTAGCGGGATCACATGCCGTGAAGTCGGAGTGGTAGTGGTCCTGGTCAAGATAGCCTGACGGAGCCCAACCCTGTCCAGGTTGGTTTGAATTCAGAGTTCTACTTCTAAATTAGTCGCCAACTAAGGGCCCAATCTGTCCTGCATAGATGGGGAGAAGAGATCGGCTCATAACTTTCCCAATGTATTGCATGTAGTGAATGTAATGTATGATTGAATTTCGAACTCACGACTTAGTAATGATCAAAGAACTGAGGTTAGGAAAACCATTACTCAGCATCTAGGTGATCAGTTATTATTTACTTAGATTAGTTTGACACAAAACTACAGGCCTGATGCACTCACTGATGTTGGAATTAACAACTTATTAGTAATGGTAGACCATACGAGGTTACTCAACATTATCCCATAGCCAGGCGTCCACTTGATATTTAATGAACAGCTTAGGTTTGTACAAACTTTAAGTATGGTAATCGTAACTTTAGCCGTTTTCTTACAAGGAAATTCGACTGTCGATTGAAGTTTATTTTCAATTAAAACAATTTTTCAGACAACTAGCTTTCTGTATCTGTCTATATTTCTGAGATGAGGTATTACGTGCACTATTTACATTATTGTCTTCATCTTTGTCGCCATATTTATTACAATGTTTCGACCGTTGTACGCTCCGGCCTTCTTCGGGTGGTTGGAGTGTCGAGCTGAACGCTTTATTTCGCTCACTGGGGTAGACTGTTCTAGTTCCACGTGTCATGTTTAACAGATGTCAACTGTCAGTTATCTCCTGTTACTTTCCAACAACCGGGTATTGAACTCACACACTTTGGGTCCTGTCACTGGATCTAACTAATGCATTTATCCACTGTACCATGTGTCCTTGAGGCGGTTAATGCAGTAGAGAATTGGAGAGGGGAATTAACAGGAGATAACTGACAATTGACATCCATTAAACATGGCACGTGGAACTAGAACAGTCTGCCCCAGTGAGCGAAATAAAGCGTTCAGTTCGACATTCTAACCAGCTGAAGAAGGACGGAGCGTTGAACGGCTGAAACGTTGTAATAAATATAGCGACAAAGATGAGGACGATAGTCCGAATAATGTAAATAGTGAACTAGCTTTCTTAATCCAAGTAACAGTTATCCCTCTTTCTGATATTCGTGGGAGGTTTCCCTCTAACCTTTTGTTCAAATAAATGTTGAATGTTAACATATACACAGTATCATTATTCTCGAGTTGCATGTGCCTTTCATCTTAGTTGTTATTGCTGTTGAAAGTACTCGTGCTGTGGTTTCTGTTATTTGGTACAATTCTTTGGGATTCTGTAGCGCCAGTCCATGAGGTTTAAAGAAGAATGGTTCTCTCTAAGACCTACGGTTTTCATTCGCTCGAAGTCATTTTTATGATTGATCTGAGAAAGCCGTTTATATAGTTGATTGGTTAGAGATTTCTGAACAAGTTTAGTACCGTACGTACCATCTCCATGAAAGCCTCGATCTGATGAGGCTAAGAAGATGACTTGAGTTCTTAAGCTAATGATTTGTTTTATAGCAAATAGCGGTTTTATATGAAACTAACCCTACCGCAGCCTATTCTATGTTCAATTTTCATATTGACTATACCCAATTTGCTACATCTGAACCATACGCTGATTTATTTATTTTAAGTGTTTACTATTTATGAATTCAAATTCATCAATTTTTTATGATAGATCCAAGTTATGTTCAATCTCTACTTTCTTTCAAATGGTTTGTTTTGAAAATGTTGTCGCAGTTAGCTCCTCCTCGTTTCCTTAACCCTTCAACATGGGTCTCTCTCTCCCGGGAGTATAAATACTGGCTGACCTTTCGCCTCTTCCTCTTTTCTCTGCTTACGCGCACGTGCGAGCAACTATCTCGACTTCGGCCGCGGGCTGCAATCTCGCACGTGAGGCGAGGTATATAAAACTTTCTCTTAAAATTTCCAATATGTGAACTCCTATACACAACCAGCGTTTCCCATATTCTGGAAACACGCTAAAACAAAATTCAACCCGTACGGACATTCAACTCAACACACACACAACTTTCCATACAGACTGTAACATTTTATTCATGTCTTCAATGTATTTGTAATTCGTGTATTAATCTATTTGTTATTAATATATATTTGCTCGCATACATGTATATCGGTCTTGTTTCTTTGGACTCCATTAAAGTCCAACATTCTTATGTAGCTGGACCGGCCAGCGGAAGCCTTAACCTAGAGATAACTCATCTTCTCTTCTCACATCCACACACCGCATGGTCCTCTACAATGTTAGTTTAGAGGCCAACTTCTTGGAACACTTGGTAGAAAATATTCATTTCTTGGAGCACCTAGTGAAGATCGATTTCAGTATTCACTAGACGCCTACCATTAGGATTCAGTCGATTATTTTAGTTTTTATTTATATATTTAGAGTTTCACATGTCAAATTTACGCCGTCTGGATTATTTAATGGAATGAGTGTGAATTGCTTCAGTCAATTTCTTGCTGCTATATTCTCACTCGTTCTGGGTAATGTGTCCGTGGAAACTTAGTGATGATGTGTTTCCTCAGCTTCCAGCGAATTTTCTTGAATAAATATATATTCCTTTTTTTTCTTACTCTTATCTTCAATGTTCCTTGTGTATAGTAAGTTCCCCAAACCTTATTTCTTCAACATTTTTCTGAAAATTTTTTTCTGGCTGTTAACAAAATTTACTTACTTTCTTTTTTCTTTTTTCTTCTAATTACCATGTTCCTTCAGGAGGTGGACGATCACCACTTTCTATCCTTTGCAATTCTAAGCATGATCTGTCTTTACACTATCTTTCCCACACACTATGATAGCAAATTACACAATCTATTTAGGTATACTACTCGATGTTTCTCTCTGTCCCTCCTTTTCTGAGTACATCTTGTGAGTGTCAAATTCTTCGAGGCCTCTTTTCTTGTTTCCTCTCTAGAAATTTCGACTGTCTTTTTTTCTGATTCTACGTGTTATCGTACATTTTGCTTCCCTTCTCTTTAAAAATTTCCCCGTTACTCAGATGTTCAATCCATGGCATTCTCACCATCCTTCTGGAGAACGACATTTTCTTTTGACCAAATCAATTCCTCTTTTAGAAGACTGTCCAGAAATCACAATCTGAATGATTCAATGTACAAGAAACTAATGTTTATTTCCACGGAAGCAATAAAGGATGCGGAGAGCGTCACGGGATATTATAAATCGTCAGCTAGAAAACGCTATTTTATCCATTTAGTCACTAACACTAGCTATGAATTTTCGAAGCCCTCATAATTTCGTGGTCGTCGTGAGTATGACGATAAAGTACATACGGTAGTAAGGCATCTGATCGGGAGATTGGCGGGTTTGAGGAACGTGGAATATGAATTAACTGCTCCGGGGTGGCAGCACCTGTTAGGGTTCCAGCTATGGGCAAATAATGATCCCCCAAACAAAAGTCAATAGTACATTTTTTAAATAAAATCAACAACGATAATTTTTCATAACAAAATGACAACCAATGCAACACGCAAAACGATTTGGAAGTCTAGTATTACATAAGAGTAGAGATCTCTTTTCTTAATACTTTGCTTAGCTTTTTGAAGGCATGTTTTGCCGTTCTAATGCACCTTCGTAATTCAGTGTCACCTTTTCCGTCCTCTATTAAAATACTTCCCAGATATTTAATTTTTTATGGGTTGCTGGATATTATCAAATTGACACTGTAGTACGCAAATGGACTGTTCCTTTTGTTGACAACTATATATTGTTTTCATACGATTGATATTTAATCCTTTGCTCTCCCCGTTCTCTAGTAGTTCTTGCAGTTTCCTTTCCATGTTTGCTGACAACACTGTATCATCTGCACAGTAAACATAATAAAGATATTTTAAATTTCTACGGAATATTTTTTTATGTGGTATGCAATGCGTACCTTGTTTATTAGAAAATCACACCGCTGCTGGTAGATTCTCTAACATTCTTGGAAGAAATATGCCGTCCGTGTTAAATGGTCTGCCATTGAACACCAAAACACAAACAATAGAAAAGCCAAAACGCTGCATCTCCATCAGAAAACGAATGCTATTTTCAATTTAAGATAATATTACATGTAAACAGTAACCTGATTTAAAAAGAAACGGATGAAATAATGTGTTTGTTTTCCATTAATGTGCATATGATATGCATGACGCCATTTTTCGAATCAATAAAGCAATTAAAACTTTCACCTAGCTGTCCATATAATGTAACACAATACATGTCGCGTGTTTATTTTCAGAGGAGAGGGACCCGGTTACTGACATGGAAATCCATTAAAGAAGCCTGTATGACACACAGTAGATCATGGGGCAGTTTGGTTTCATTTGATGCTTTACTCCGGATCGCCATTTTTAAGCTAAAATGTGTCCATTTGAAAATAATTGTTCTGTGTTCGAACTTTAGGAGTTGGACGAGAAGGATTTACAGAGGATTAATTTTTCTAAAACATTTTCTCTTTTTGTGCGTATTTTCTTCATTTTTCTTCCTTATCTGCTTTTTGAAATTTGGTATAACGTTTATACGATAAGTGCCTTATTATTAAGTCACTTATCGTGTAAACGTTTTACTAAATTCAGTAGACGTCTGATACGCATGCGCTATTTTCTTCCTAAGTTTTAATATAAGCATCATGCACATCGAATGCACGTTCAGTCAGTATTTTACTAGAATAATGCAAGATTATCTTTGTTTTGCTTTGGTCAGTTTTACGATAGATCAAAATTTATATAATGTCGAAATTATTTTTATATCTACGTCTATAAGCATTTAATTCGGAGTTAAATAAATATTACTCGTTTATAATTAAACTTGTAAAAATAAATTGTTCGGTGTTTGTTTATGTTTTACAATGATGTTTACTCTGTAACAGTTTCCGAGAGCCGCTTAAGGCAGAGGTTACAGAGTAAGAGGCACAGTTTATGCGGGTATGGGGGGATAACGATTAACTCTAGATTTGAGCATATTAAGATTGTAGTGGTCTGAAAAGAATCATCTTGGGATTTGATTCCATAAAGGTGCTCAAGTGGAACTTGCATCTCACCAATGGAATACCAAGGGAATGAGGTACTTGTTTCGGGGATGGGTATATATTAGTTGTTTCTCTTTAGGTCTGTTACCGGTACAGGGTTCGGGGATAGGTAAATATTGGTCTTTTCTGGTTACGTCTGTTACAGACACATTTTTTGAGGATAGCTCAATATTGGTCGTTTCTGTTTGGGTCTTTTACCGGCACACGGAAAAGGGATAGCTAAATATTGGTCTTTTCTGTTTGCGTCTGTTACAGACACATGGGTCTTTTACCGGCGCACGGTTCGGGGATAGGTAAATGTTGTTAGTTTCTGTTTGAATCTGTTAACAGCACATGGTTCGTGGATAGGTAACTATTGGTCGTTTCTGCTTGGGTCTGTTACAGACACATTTTTTGAGGATAGCTCAATATTGGTCGTTTCTGTTTGGGTCTTTTACCGGCACACGGAAAAGGGATAGGTAAATATTGGTCTTTTCTGTTTGCGTCTGTTACAGACACATGGGTCTTTTACCGGCGCACGGTTCGGGGATAGGTAAATGTTGTTAGTTTCTGTTTGAATCTGTTAACAGCACATGGTTCGTGGATAGGTAACTATTGGTCGTTTCTGCTTGGGTCTGTTACAGACACATTTTTTGAGGATAGCTCAATATTGGTCGTTTCTGTTTGGGTCTTTTACCGGCACACGGAAAAGGGATAGGTAAATATTGGTCTTTTCTGTTTGCGTCTGTTACAGACACATGGGTCTTTTACCGGCGCACGGTTCGGGGATAGGTAAATGTTGTTAGTTTCTGTTTGAATCTGTTAACAGCACATGGTTCGTGGATAGGTAACTATTGGTCGTTTCTGCTTGGGTCTGTTACAGACACATTTTTTGAGGATAGCTCAATATTGGTCGTTTCTGTTTGGGTCTTTTACCGGCACACGGAAAAGGGATAGGTAAATATTGGTCTTTTCTGTTTGCGTCTGTTACAGACACATGGGTCTTTTACCGGCGCACGGTTCGGGGATAGGTAAATGTTGTTAGTTTCCGTTTGAATCTGTTAACAGCACATGGTTCGTGGATAGGTAACTATTGGTCGTTTCTGCTTGGGTCTGTTACAGACACATGGTTTGGGGATAGGTAAACACTGGTCATTTCTGTTCGGGTCTGTTACCGGAACACGGTTCGTGGATAGGTAAATATTGGCCGTTTATATTTACGTCACTTAACTTTACACAATTCAATATAAGGCGCTTATATTTGGTTCCAATAAGTGATTCATAGTTTGATGATAGATATATATTGATAATTTATATTTCAATTTATATGCCAATGCCAATTTCCTCTCGAAACAACCATTACACTTCCCGCATATCCAACACTGTTTACGACGATGACGACGACAGGAATGACGATGAAGACGCAAACAGCGAGTTCTTCAACTAGATCGGTTCATATCCAACCCATATTAATACAATCTTCAGCTGAAACAAAATTATCATGTTATTTACATCAGCCTGTAATTCATATTACACTGACATTCCTGTTTGGATATAGGAACGATTTGTTAAAAATGCATTTTGTCTCGTTGGTATCCGGTATCACATTTGGATTTACATAAAAAGGAAATAAAGTGAAACACTGTCACAACAAATAGCGAGTTCAAGATTGTGTTTTTTTTTCTCGAAAGGAAACGAGGGGAAGATGTTTTAAAAAGGACAGAAGCTAGATTTGCACCGTGAACAGAGATTTAAATCATATAAGCGAATCGAATAAATTCAGCTCCCCTTGCCTTTGAGGAAACAAAAGTGTTATGGTCCAAGGTTAGGACCAAGGAAGAACAACACGAACACAAGAGTAGAAATAACAAAGATATATTACACAGAATAATAATACAAGATGTGAAAGGTGTTAGTATGACTGTCAGTCTGGTTTGGAATGAACTACTACTGGCTCGACTCGATTCCGTCTCGATATTTAACAACCCTCCCACGTGGGTCGCATGTGGCACAAGGCCGGCTTAATGTGGGTTCTCCGAGCACGTAGGCTCGGCCAAAAATATGCCAATTTAGAACCCGTATAAAAGGGTTCAGAGACTGTCTACCTCCCCGGACGAAACTCTGCCCTTCGACAAAGCCTCGTCCGGGTTCCTCTCCGCCAAAGCAGAGAGTACGACAGATGTCCCAAACAGTCAGAGACTGCTCTCGACTCGATTTCGTCTCGATATTTAACGACCGTCTCACGTGGGTCGAATGTGGCACAGGGCCGGTTTAATATGGGCGCCCCGAGCCCGTAGGCTCGGCCAAAAATATGTCCATTTAGAACCCGTATAAACGGCTTCAGGGACTGTCTACCTTCCCGGACGAAACTTTGCCCTTCGGCAAAGCCTCGTCCGGGTTCCTCTCTGCCAAAGCAGAGAGTTCGACAGAAGTCGCAAACAGTCAGAGACTGCTCTCGACTCGATTCCGTCTCGATATTTAACAACCCTCCCACGTGGGTCGCATGTGGCACAAAGCCGGCTTAATGTGGGTTCTCCGAGCCCGTAGGCTCGGCCAAAAATATGCCCATTTAGAACCCGTATAAACGGGTTCAGGGACTGTCTACCTCCCCGGACGAAACTCTGCCCTTCGACAAAGCCTCATCCACGTTCCTCTCTGCCAAAGCAGAGAGTTCGACAGAAGACGCAAACAGTCAGAGACTGCTCATGACTCGATTCCGTCTCCCCCTCCCTCTTGAGAGGCGCAGTATTTATAGTGTCAGGAAGAGTTCACTCTGTCGTTATAGGTAGGGTCCCATAACAAAAAGAGATAAAGAAAAGAAACCTCTGTTTTTTCAAGGTTTATTATTACACAGATAATATCTGTTTCTGGATTATTATGATGATTGAAGAAAATAAATGACCGTTTTCACGTTGCATGGCAGCAACCATTTTACAGAGGTTGATTATGGGTATGTAGGAGATTGAGTCGTCCAGGTTTACATATTGAAATGCCGAACATCCGAATTTCTTCAAACCAATAATAAAAAGGCTGAAAAGGAAGCAACGGGTAGCCATGGTAGTATCAGCCGTTTGCCACTACTAAGACACCTCCAATTCAAAGTTATCATGTTCAATACGAACACGGGCCTTAGGAATTATTGAGTTTTGGCAGATGGATTTGTATTCCGATCGGATAGTTTTATTATTCCTGAGGACAAGACATTACATGAAGCCCTGTGTCAGTTGCAACGTAGTAAAACGCAATAGCGTGAAAGGTAGACGCGTCTTTGCCCAAAAGACGGCGCTGTCACGACCGCAAACAGAATCACATAACAGAAGTATGGGAAGGTCCCGAGGCGAGTACTTGCAAGTGGCACAAAATTTTTGTAGTTTTTAATAGCCAGTTGAGGCGAGCAAGAAGCGCTGGTAGCATTACCGAAAGCGGCCCTCATGATAAGGGAAGAAACACACCAACGGTGTACGACAGAAGAAGCATATCATAACTATGCATGCTACTATTCTTTTATTATCCCACTTCTTTTTGCTGAGGCCTGAATTTCGTGGACGCACTCGACTTCTCTGACAATGAAACGAATCCACCTTCCCACGTATTGGTTTTGTGTTGCAAGTGAATATGTTTACGCGGTCGACATGTAAGTGCGAATGCAGCTATGGCCGGGTTTAAGTGGTAAGAGGGCATCTGGTGAGCAAGACAACCTTTAATAAAATGTCTTAGTAATGGCAAGTAGATACTACTACGACCTTTAAATAAACCGAGTTCAAAAGTCCGATGCAGCTGACATAAAGATGTGTCTTGTTTACCACCGATTCCTCAGAGGTACTCAACTGCCTATTGCCGATACAGAAAACCTCTCTTACCGAACTGTGGCAAGCCCTGTTTCTGTTCCGATTCTGTTCTTTTGTTTGTGTTAGATGCCGTATTCAGCGAGATGTGACCTTTAGAAAGCCTTGATTGTACGACTTGTCCAGGCCTTCTTCGATTCCGTATGCGTCTGGTTAAAGAATTATCTTGCTAAGTAATGTACTGAGACTTAATCTTCCAGCTGATGTTACCTTTGTAGAGAATCCTTTCCCATACGAGTGCGTGCCTTACTTTGTCCACTTTATTTAGTTCTTTCCTGGAATTGACCGATAACTTGATTGATACGATTAGTGGAGCTAAATTTAGGTCTGTATATGAATGTTATGAATCTACCTTGATTTTTGATGGAGTTTTGCCGACCGCCTCCATTGGTGTATCACATCGGGTACATACCGTGTATCACATCGGGTACGTACCGATTCGATCAATTCTGGAATGAGGAGTTATCATGATTTACACCGGAGCTATATTCCACATTTTTGTAATTGTTATCAGAAGGCCTCGGCCCTTATACACTCCGGCCTTCATCACGTATATATATACGCGAGTAACCTACATGGAATTTCAGACTGAACCCTTTATTTAACCTACAGTATTAGAGTGTTTTCTTGTCAATATCTTGTTAATATGTAAACAAGTACAAGCTGTCGCATATCACTATGAGAAATGATGAGCGTCGCCAAGTCATTCCTATTATTCTGAGAAATGGGCAGGCGGTCAATCACCTATCATAGACCCCGGACAAACATATTTTGCAATCATTTTCTAGAATAAATGAGAATTACTTATATTTTATTTAAATGAAATCTGTTCATCAAGGTGATAATGTTTTTTTTTCTTTCAGTAGCGAGATATATTACTTGTGTCATCGTTTCTTGGTGGAATTTTGAGAGAGCCGTATATAACGACGATGGACTTACACGTGTTGGAGAACAGTTTTTACTCATATATGTCTTTAATGGTATTCCCAGCATCATTTTGTTGAAAAACATTTCTGTTGCCTAAAGTCTCTTCTTCATCTGCGAGGAATGTATCCAGCATTCCCCGCAGAACGATATTAAATAAGTGCTTTTTTAAAGGAAATTTTCGTTTCTTAATACTTTGCTTAGGTTCTGGAAAGCAACTTTCGTTATTCACCTATACATTCCAGTGTGACATTTTCCATTTTCTGTTAAAACACTGCTGATATTTAAATTTCCTTTCTTACTTGTATTTGACATTTCCAATTCGTATTTCGTATTTGGGGTTATTCCTTTTGATGACAACCATATATTCTCTCTCCTAACAATTGATGATTAGTCCTTTCTTCTTACTTTCCCCGATGCGTATTTTGCACTAATAAATGGTGTGTACATTTGATTCATAAATTTTTGTTTGAAACGAGTTATGATGTTTTGAAGTATGTTGAACCAAAGCAGCCATTTATTTCGTTCAACCTGATAATTTACGAACACGATGTTAAATCGAAGCCAGTAATTACTGCGGCGACATAAAGGTGAAAAAAGAGAACTCTGATGATGGAAGCGGGAATTTGAAAATAAAAGTGTCGATTTCACAAACGATATGAAATATTCAAGTGAGATTATACGTTCGTGCTTTAAATTACATTTCTCAGCTGCCAAGAAACATTTGAAGATAGGTTATGCAGTGGTGAGAACGAGCAGCACAATGATAAGAGTATGGAAAAATAGGTTTCGAAATCGGGATTTTTAGCGAGACTTGAATAACGATGTGTGGTCAACGAAAGGGTTAACCGGCTCAACAAATAGAATCGTTTTGCCAACTTGGATATTCACGCGATGTCTGTTGCATGCAATTTCGCACTAATGCCCTTGATAAATGCACTAATTCATCTATCCTTCCTCAAAACTATCTGTTAGCACCTAAGGCTGTGCTCCCAAGCCCTCGCTGGTAGCCAGGCTAGGAGAAAGACTCCATAAAATTCAAAATATTTTAGGAGACAATGTAAAAACATTCCACATTATATCCCAATAATACTTCAGGTTAATGATTACTCCTTCCACTTGGTACCCTATATCACAGTACAATCTGTCTCAAGTGGCTTTCAGGAGGAGATGGACACCATCAAAACGCTTTCAATTTGCAATCATTTCCAAAGAAGCAATTATATTCTATTTAAGTGAAATCTGAATCAAGATGGTGATAGAAATTGTAGAAATTAAACTTCATTATTTTACTTAAATATATGCTTCATGGAATGATATGCGATGATGCTAATTGAACGAGAAGTAAAGAATGACCCGCTCATTGGGTATGTCACTAGAAGGACACTAGGAAAAACAACTTACACAATATTAACTATTAATACCTTTCATAATATTATTAATACCATTCACGAGAAGGACACTAGGAAAAACCACTTACACAATTTTAATTATTAATACCCTTCAAAATATTATTATTAATATCCTTCATAACATTATTAATACCCTTCACTAGAAGGACACTAGAAAAAACAGCTTACACCATTTTAATTATTAATACCCTTCATAATATTATTAATATACTTCATAATATTATTAATACCCTTCACTAGTAGGACACTAGGAAAAACAACTTACACATTATTAATTATTACCCTTCATAATACTATTGATAATCTTCATAATATTATTAATAGCCTTCACTAGAAGGGCACTAAGAAAACAACTTACACAATATTAATTATTAATACCCTTCATAATATTATTAATACCCTTCATAATATTATTAACACCATCGCTAGAAGAACACTAGGAAAAACAACTTACACAATATTAATTATTAATACCCTTCATAATATTATTAATACCCTTTACTAGAAGAACACTAGGAAAAACAACTTACACAATATTAATTATTAATACCCTTCATAATAGTATTCATATTCTTCATAATATTATTATTACCTTCACTAGAAGGACACTAAGAAAAACAATTTACACAATATTAATTATTAATACCCTTCATAATATTATTAATACCCTTCATAATATTATTAACACCATCGCTAGAAGAACACTAGGAAAAACAACTTACACAATATTAATTATTAATACCCTTCATAATATTATTAATACCCTTCATAATATTATTAATACCCTTAATAATATTATTAATACCCTTCACTTGAAGGGCACTAGGAAAAACAACTTACACAATATTAATTATTAATACCCTCCATAATATTATTAATACCCTTAATAATATTATTAATACCCTTCACTAGAAGAACACTAGGAAAAACAACTTACACCATATTCCTTAATAGTCATATTCAACGGAACATTTATAAAGGAAGGGATAATTTCCAAATATATAATAAATACATATTCATGCAAAATTATTTTTTTTGATAAATTAATAATATTTAAAAAATTCATAGCATAATTATCCATAATCGATGGAACTTAACCTGATTTCCAAAACCTATTACATCATTTTAACTTTAATATATATTTCTATAAATCTTTTGATATTTTCAACTTATTGCTAATTACAAGTGAATATTGCATCGAACAAAATACATGACAAACCGAATATAACTGGGCTGGGGAATACGAAGCATATAAAAGCTTTTTTTTTTAAACTCCGCTTTGCAACGTCTAGAGAGAATTTGTGATGACGTCTTTCGTTTGTCCGTCGTTCACTGCACCTGTGATGACATTCAATGCCGGCTCCGTCTGCATATACACCCGACTTGCAATGTTCACAGATTTGTCTCCTTAGCCGTGATCGTATTCTACAAACAATAACGACAAATACTTTTCAAGACAATGGTTTGGCAATAAAAACAATACGAATTCTCACTTAGCCGTTCAAGTTTTCCTTCGGCAGAACTGCAAGCTTTCTCACTTCTGCTGATCCCTTCCTCACTGGCTGCTGAAGAAAGCATTTCCACCATTATTAAATTTTAGCTTTTTTTTATCAATTAATCCCAAGCAAGGCAACAAATCCACTAAGACGCAAATGGTTACTGACTGTGATATTGTTGTAATGGAATGTCCCAGTCTCCCTATTAACTATTGTGAACTCACTATATCAGTAAATATGAGGATATAGCTGAGACTTCTTTCCGCGACTAGTTGGTGCGTTTTCGTGGATTTCCATTGATTTTGTCAAGCAAAAGTTCACTTTGAAAACTGACGGTTAGGTCTTGATTTATTTCGAATTTTTTGCAAACTTTTGATTTTTTTTTTCCTCCTTCTTTGTTTGTACGTATTTGTATTTACCCTCCCCCGTTTTTGCTTTTATTACTGTTTTCGTTTGATTTGCTAATTCAGTTTTTACATGATTTTTTATTTTTATTTGCCACATTCTTGTTTTGATTTGGTTTTAATTTATTGCCTGAAAAACATATATAAGGAAAATGTTCATTTGTTCAAGCCGTGGTGGGCTGAAACCCCCACGGCAGAAAATTGAGATAATTCACCGCCAGAAACGGTGCAAACCGAAAATTTGGCAAAGGAACCCCCCCCCCCAAAAAAAAACGGCATGGACGGAAAACAGGCCTCAAAAGAAAGACGCGGCGAATGACCGCCAACTAAAAGAAAAATATGACCAATAAGTCAAAGGAACGGAACCCGACGCACCAAAATCACGGTACATGGGGTGCCCGTGGATATTTCTACTGAGAGTATAGGGGTCGTTTTTGCTAACTATGGCCCAGTAGAAGAGGTCACATCAGTTAAAAGCAAGCGTTTGGCGAAATTCCAAATGTCTTGTTATGCCGAGACAGGTGAATGCTGGTGGTGGTAGAGGGACGTAAGCCGTACTGTTGGAATTGCGGAGTGTCTGGGCACATGTCTAAAGTGTTCCCAGTTAAGATTTCGCAACCTCCACCCCACCCAACAACAATGGCGGCAGTGTCGACCAAAGCAACGACCACAGCAACGACTACAAAAGCAACAAAAACTGTGGCATCAACAGCTGGTGCAACAAGACTAACAACAGCAACTTCGAAGAAGGCGTCTGACGGAAAGTGGACGGTGCTGGTGAAGGGAAGGAAACGACAGTCTCCAGTCCAAGACATCTGTTAGGGTTGACCATCTGCTGTTAGAACCCGAATTCTGCCGCTGGATTAACCTCCTGTATCGCTCCCCCAGTGCTGTAATACAGGTGAACGGGGAAAGCTGTCTAGGTCGGTTCGTCAGGGTTTGGTGTTGGAGCCTCTCCTTCGCCGGCTGAGGGACAGGGCGTGCAGGCCGGCCCTACGCGGAATCGCCGTTTCTGCTTTGGTGTCGTTCCGCAGCGACATTGAGGCGGTACTGAAGGCGCTTGATCGGTACGTAAAGGTGACAGGGGCCAAGATTAAACGCGACAAGTCACCCGGCTTGCGGCTAGGCGCCTGGAAGTGGGTTGATCTTCCGGGGCCCTTCTGTTGGACGGACTGTCCTGTCTGCATTCTTGGAGTGTGGTTTGGACCCGACCTCCAGCTGTAGAAAAATTGGTCTGAAATACGAGCAAAGGTCGACGCGGCCGGTCAGACTTGGCGTCGACGGAGGTTGTCCATGAAGGGCAAGGCGGAAGCGTGTGCCACTTACGTTTTCCCGATTGTCCTTTATCCATTGGCCGTTCTTCCTCTCTATAAGGACCATAGGAAGCCGCTCGAGCGCTCGATATCCTCCATTTTATGGAGTGGACGCAAGCATCAGGTCGACAGAGAAGTCTGTACACAATGTCCGTGTTATGGGTGGGATGCTGCGAATGCCAAACTTGGTGAGCCACAGACTCGCCTCGAGGCTGGCTTTCCTACGCTGTCCTTTGAGGAGAAAGCCGATTATAGCGGGTGTATGTTAGTTACCCGTTCCCTTTCCTTAATATCACTCTCCCCATCACGCGGGTTGAGCGCAGTCGTAAAGCCCGGGATCAATCTGATTTCTTTCGCGAGTGTCGACAGGCCTTAACAATTATTCCTCGGTCCAGTGACCTTTCACCGCCTCAAAGGGTCTTCTATCGATATTTTGTGGAGGCGGTCGTGAAGGATCCTCTACGTGAGCGGCTCGACATGTCGGAGGCGGAGCTTCGCTCTTTCTGGTCTTGGGCGCCAGCGACGGTTTATCTTAGTAACCCTGAGTTTTCGCTTACCTGGCGATTGGCTCGGAATCAGCTGCCTCTCAATGACAAGGTCTTCATATTGGGCTGGGCAGATTTGTCGGACTGAACGGTGTAACCTTAGTTTAGAAGTAACAACTTCGCACACTTTCTTCCATTTTCCCCGGGTCCGCCCCTTATGGGACCATATCGGCGAGTTGACGGCTCGTCTCTCTCCCGAAAAGCTCGTGCTCATGGATTGCGCATAGGCGTGTGACAATGTGTCGCCCTCGTATTCTGGGGTGAAACGAATGGTGTTTCTGACGCTGCTGGCCACGACCCGAATGGTGATTTGGTCGATGTGAATAGAGGAAGTCTTGCAAGGCAACCGTTTTTCTCTTTTCACAATGTCAAGGCTATTGCGAACTTTCGATAACAGTTGAGAAATACGACTAAATCCCGATTCAACGAAATAAGATGTTGGAAAAGCAATAACGTGGCAATTAATTGTTAAACCTTAAATATCGAAAATTCAGTAGAGGTACTTATATAAAAGAAATTTATTAAACGTACATCCATCGTTAGTGGCAATGCAATTTCTTAAAAGAAATATGTTTCTCAAATACGTTGTTATCGCTCTTTCCAAGAGGAATGGTAATTCCAGCAGTAATGGTTATTCCAACAGTCATAAACACAAATCAAAGAAACCTGTCAAATTGTATAAAAGGAATAGAATTTAAATCCAATCAGTTTTTTGCGATGAAAGTGCTCAATAAACAACTAGAGGAGCTATAGTCAATAAATGAAGAAAGGTTAAAAGGACTTATCTTGTAAGCAACTTTGAAGTTTCATGGACTCACCACTCATTAGGGTTAGATAAATCTATTGAATTATTGACAGATGTCATATTTGCGGGCCATGTATTTCCGGAGTCTTTAAAATGATTATATAATCCGTCCCCAACAGGTTTACGACCATATCACATTGAAACACCAGTTCCCGTACGACCGTTGAAGTAAAGCAACGCCGAGAATCTTCAGTACCTAGATGAGCGACCGTTTCGGAAAACCGGATGCTGTAAACTTTGATTTGCTCTTCGTGGGGTAATTGACACTTATCGGAGAGCCGGGATCGAATTCCTGCTTTGTTCGTTATATTAACTTACACGTAAATACACTAGGAAAACGTATGAATCTATTTCTCCCCCCAACTATGGGTTAATGTGTAAAAGATACATTACTAACCCCCCCAAAAAAAATTCCAATTAAAAAATATTCTTTTCTGACTTTAAATAACCTGTAAAGGGTTGATAGACTGTAAAAAAACAATCAATCAATCAAATGTCATCAAAAAGAATCTGTTTAATCATTTTGCTTTTCAGACCAACGCCTACGGTTGTGCAAATAGGTGTGTAAATTTCAGACGTTCGCTTAAATTTGTGCAAAGCATGACGCTGGAAGCATTTGCACCAAAACAAATATAAACGTCTAGGTCTTGGCAATTTGTAAATACTAAAATTATTTCTTTTCGTAATTCTTGTAGATGACAAAGAACCCAGCTATGGGTTAATTTGTAAGAGTTGCATCACTAAACAATTATTTGCAAGAAAAAGAAATCTTCCAATTAAAAAGAATAATCTTTTTTTTTACTTCAAATAACCTGTAATGGGTTGATAAGCCGTAAAAGCAAACAATCAAACGTCATCAAATAGATTCTGCTCAAATATTTTGATTTTCAGACCAACGCCTACAGTTGTGCAAAGAATAAATATGTATGTAAAATTTAGACATTCGCTTAAATTTTACAAAATATGGCGCTGTAAGCATTTGCATCAAACCAAATATACAAGCCTTCTTCATTAGTCTTGGCAATTTGTAAATACTAATATTATGTCTTTTCGTAATTCTTATAGTTGACAAAGAATGTACGCAAAAAGCCCCACAACGTCGAAGTTACTTCTTTCGATAACTGTCGTTAGAATGATCACGTTTTCTATCCAAGGGACACTGATAATGGTAACTTCTCTCTAGAACCTTTTTCTTGTACAACAACTTCATCTCAACCTCCCAGCAGCTTTTATTTTGTTTTTCTATTACATGCCTCTCTCGCCCGACTCAATGGAATATTCATACCCCGAGCACGAGAACAAGAAGACGCTAATGCGACCGCAATATTATATTTATTCACAGTGTGTAGTTCCATATTTTAAAGAATGCAAAAAAGAATCTTTTTTCGGCATTCACATGACACACGAAATGAAGCAGAATTTTGGCGTGCTGAATTTTATCCTATATCGATCTTCCATACAAATTTATAATGATATATATTTTAAACTGAATGGACAGAAGTACTTTCACGTACCTGACAATGCATTAACTTATATACTTACCCTCAGATTAGTGTTTCATAAGTAACGAATCTATTAATACTAGTCTTCCAGAATACTTATCATTTCTAAAAGAAATCGCTTTTTGTTCTCATACAGGAATGTATATATAATAGCGTTTGCTGAAATGTTCCCGGAAATACCCAATTCCAAATACGTATTTCAACAGCAGCAGCAAATGTATATCATAGGTAAATTGAAGAGAGAATAATGACAATGTGTCATTCAACACGAATTCAAATAAACGGTTAGGAAGGAAATCTCTTTCAATACAGGAAAGAGCGATAACAGCGAATGGATATGAGAAAACTATTCTAGTTAGAAAAAAAAATGTTATGAGAAATATTTTGTAAATTTCAGCCGACAATTTTACAGGCCGCTTGGTCAATAAATACTGATTTGTTCCTTATAAAGAAATGGCTAATATTAGCATTATCATTTCAATAGCAAACACATTGCATGAGGTGACCAAGGAATCTGAGAAACGAGAAAAATGTACGAAATGCGTTGAATATATAGTATAGAATATATCTTTAAGGTCTCATGTTCATTTTATATTGTTTGTGTCAATAACCTTTCAGGAAACCATCAGGGATCTCTCTCTCTCTCTCTCTCTCTCTCTCACTCTCTCTCTCTCTATAAATATATATATATATATATATATATATATATATATATATATATATATATATGTATACATACATATATATATATATATATAGTCAAACCTAGAGAGCCAGACAAATCTAACAAGGTTCCATCTAAGCGGATCGTCAGGGAAAGCTGGCTCTCCAGCTTTCCCTGACGATCCGCATGGGTCCAAACTTGGTAGGTTTGTCTGGCTCTCTTGGTTTGACTAGGTGTGCTCTACTCCTGTATCGAGCACTTTTTTAGGTAGTTGTTTACTCGTGTCGAGGTTTTGTTCTTTGGGCTTTGAACCTGTAAGCGATTACTTTCGACAGACGTTCATGTTCCTGGCTCTTTCTTTTTTTAAAACCTTTTTTCCTTCGATATTGATTTGATTATTGGCAAAGGTTTTTCGAGACGAGTGTAGTTACCTATATATATATATATATATATATATATATATATATATATATATATATATATATATATATTCCTTGTCCGGAAAAACCTTAGGTGTTTTGATTTGTAAATGAACCAACCAATACCAAACGAAAAATAAGGAATAAAAAAGAAAGAATTAAGAACATGTAATTCAGGCGAAAACAATCGACCAGAATCCAAGCTCAGAGTCCAAAGAAAAAAAAACTCCGAAACGAGTAAAGTAAAAGTAATTAACATTTGGCCATACTTAGAATACTGCAGGCACTTAAGGTCTAGTGATCCGGATAATTACATTGATACCCTGAAAAAATCCAAAGAAGTATGAGCAATATTGTCGTTGCTGATTTGGCGACTCGGGTTGAGTCACGTTCCCCCACCGTAAGTTTTTCATAAATACTTTCATGGTAACTTATAGCATAAGCTCTTCGCTATGATATTCAGTCTTTTTAATTGAAACACAGTACTAGTCTTGAGTCGATATATATATATATATATATATATATATATATATATATATATATATATATATATATATATATATATATATATATATATCGACTCATATTTAACTATATGTAACAAAGTTTTTTTGTTTAACTATTGAAATATTTGTAAAGATTTAAAATACCCAAGTCTTTATTTAACCCTAGTTTATATGTATTTAATTTGAAAATCCAGTATTTTTCTTTTTTTCTGCGTGTGTATTTTGAACTGAAATCAGCATCTATCAATACACATTTACAGTTTTCTAATGGGTGTCCTGGTTGATTAAAACGTTGAGCTATGGGGGAATAAGGATTGTTTTGACGTATGGTTAGTTTATAGTTGTTGAAGCGAAATCTAAAATTATTTCCAGATCGACCAGTGTATCCACTATTGGGACATATTGTGCAGAATAAATAGTAGATTATGTTATGGCTATAATCTACTCTTATCCATAACATAATCTACTATTTAAATTAAAGAAAAAACTTTTGTTAGATATAGTTAAAAAAATTTTAAACAACATCTAAAATATTACTACAGTTAGATTTACGTTAGAAATATTCAAACACAGTTGCATTCCATATCACCTGACGTCCGCGTCTCGCGACGGACGCTACTTAATGTAAACAAACTTCTAAAAACGGTCATTTCTGATGAAAGATCGGGGCCGATCTGAAATATCAATATATATATATATATATATATATATATATATATATATATATATATATATATATATATATATATAAATACTTTCACAAAAAAAACATTATTTTTTTTAATTTGTAACTTTTCAGTTGTTGTTTATATCATATATATATATATATATATATATATATATATATATATATATATATATATATATTGTTATATAATCAAACTGAATGCTAATAATATAGAATATTAAAACTGCTCCAGAAAAAGAGGTCAATGTATTATAAGATAGCGTCTAAATTACATAGAATTCCAAATTTACCTAAATGAAAGAGTTATTTTGCTATTTCAATTTTAGTGGATAAAGGCGTTGGTTAGATGCAGTGACAGGACCCAAAGAGTGTGAGTTCAATACCCTGTTAAGGCAGTGGGGAACTTGGAGAGGGAAATTAACTGGAGATAACTGATACTGATAACTGAGATCAATTAGACATGGCACGTGGAACTAGAACAGTCTACCCCAGTGAGCGAGATGAAGGTTTCAGTTCGACATTACAACCACCTGAAGAAGGCCGAAACGTTGTAATAAATATGGCGACAAAGACGAGACAATAGTCCGAATAATGTTAATAGTGTACATAATACCTCATCTCAAAAATTTAGACAGATACTGAAGTCCTATATTCTTGGCATTGTAAATTTAGAATTGAGATATTTATATATTTTTGCAAATCCACAACGTTACTGTATAATGAAATTCATCAAAAGTGTACAGACCTGGTAAACATCGAAAACAGATATCTATAAAATAATTCTATGAAATAGTGCCAGAGAACTGCAGGGCATATGAACGTGAAATTTCCATGGGCATTATTTTAAGTGGGTAATAATATCCCGTTTGTCAAAGAAAATAGTGCTATTTAGTTCAATATAATCTGAGCGATTTAATAGGAGATAATGGAACTTTTGCTATAGAAATAGACGAATGTACAGGAACTATACAATCGGTGATACTTTTCTTTGTTAGAGAAAATAAACCTTTGTATAGAAATTTTAGGTTGGTAGTTATATGCTCTTTGGAAACAGACGATATGAGCTTAACAATTAGTTAAAAGAAGAATTATTAGTTTTTATAAGTTATAGATTTATTTAGTATGTCTGAAAATTCAAATCTATTTAGAAGGAAAACTGAGAATAGAATACAGGTACGTTTGCTTTAGAAGATAACTATGTTTCTTGATGACAACCCAACTTCTACAAGCCTTGAAATTTTACATCTGGTAAGGATTGCTTTTAAGAGATTAAACATGTATAACATAGAATAGAGTGTCGGACATGTTTCTTTTTTTCTACTGGTTAAGATCAATCGCTGGATAAGTATGTAGACAGATATTTAGGCAAGCAATAACTGAGAATGGTTACATGCTTATATTAATAAAAAAGATATATTTGAAGAGTAATTATTTACACAATTTATATTCAGACTATTGTCCACATCTTTGGTGTTTTTATCACAAGGTTTCGCTCTGTATGCCCTTCGAACTTCATCAAGTGTCTATCGATCTCGCTAACCTACAGGTTATTCCGAAGATGAGGACACTAGGCCGAATATAAATCCTGTGAATAATGATAACTCCTCATCCCAGAAATTGAGAATACAATTGCATGTAATGTTTCAAAGACGGTCATTGATTCTTCCTGGAGATGAACCAAGCATTTGTATGAAAGTACCGTCGATCTGTGCTGAATAGAAAAGATATCCATTAAAACGGGGTTTATCTGTCAGAGGAAAAGAATTGCTTTTCAATTTTTCTTTCCTTGCTAAAACTACAAAGCCTTTATGGTCTCTTTTGTTTTGTTTTGTTTTACGGCATATAAACCTCAATGGGTTATTTAATCCCGACAACTTGTTTTTTCCTGGTAATATTTTCTTTTTTCAAAAATCTATTTCTGCTAATATTTTTTTCCACATAAATGAATAGCTAGCAATGTTATTTTCAAAAACGTAATGCTGGTAATATTTTTTTTCAAAAAATTTATTCCTGGTAATAGTTTATTTCTTCAAAAAGTCATTTCTGGTAATAATTTTTATAAAGTATTTCTGGTATTAAAACCTATTTTCACACTTTTATGATAACCTCAGTTTCGGGGTTAACTATCTGCCAATAGTTGGGACACTAACAGTTGCTACCAGCCCGGGTCAGAGTGAACCTGGGAACATCAGCAATTAAGAGGTGGTTCCACGCTCCTCAAAACCTGCTGATCAGAGGCCTTGCTGTTGGATGTAGTCAAGGTCAGGCAATCAGAACAGATGTTGACCAACAGAAATACGTTAGAATTGTTAAGCTGCATTAATCAATTCTGATCGACTATTGCTGGCATAAAAGATTTTTGTAAGAAACTGATATTACGAAAAAATATATGTTGACTTCAAAATAGATTTGTCTGTGGTAGAATAAGAAGTTCAGTTAAGCTATATTTACTGGGACATTCTTGAAAATATCCTATGCAAGAATTTACTGAAAATAGGTAAGCGCTAAAATTTGAGAGATTTCCTTGCTGCCACTTGTTCGTACTGCGCTTTGCCTCGATGGGCTAAGAATCGACTAAATCTACCGGTCGTTCGTCGAAGGGAGGCGAATTCATTGCGGAAAAAGTGATCAAATCGAACGGTATCGACCCGTTACGAAGAGGAATACCAGAAGATCCTGTCATTGTTTCTCGTCTTTCGTACTTTTGCTTAAAATAAATGAAACAATTAAAAGAAAATTGAATGGAAAATTGGCTTAATAATAGTGTTCGTAAAATTAAGTACAAAATTGAGAGACGGATATGCAATATGATTGGCCCTGATCTGGCATCTCGTCTACGGTCGCTCTCTCACAGACGTTCCGTAGCCACTCTCTGTCTTTTCTACAAATACTTTCACGGTAACTGCTCCGACGAGCTACTTTCTATAGTTCTCAATTCTACATGAATTTAAGCGTACTACTAGGCTGACATCTCAGTCCCACCGTTTCACTGTCGAAACACTTAAATTAGCCGTTTCTTCTACTCCAATAGCTTCATGTCTCTGGAACTCCCTTCCTCTTAATTGTTACACTGATAGCTATAATCTTCAATTATTCACACGCAATGTCAATCGGCATCTTCAGATGTCTTGATCTATTCATTTTCCTCCTCTTCATCCTTTCCTCTCTCACGTCACTTTACTCTGGCTCCCACTTTCTGTAATAACCCCTTCCATGCTAGTGGTATCCCACCTTGCTTGGGGTGAAATGCTTAAAAATTCAGTGCTATGGATCATGAGTCAATCAATTAAAGCCGAAACAATGTTGAATGATTCGTTGAAAGCGGTCTGTAGAATCAGTTTATCACCTTTTTTTTAATACAACAGTGTTTTGTCTATCGTGGATTTCAAAGTGTTATTCGGAAAATGAGTTTAGAAGGATTTGGGCTTTTGGTAGAGCATTCCCGTGAGAATCAAGAACAACGTTCTACAATCTGCGACAGGACGAGTATCGTCTCAAAATTGTATATGATAACCAACATACTCTTATGGAATATAACCAAACGAGTTTTATTTTTCAGACTAGTTCCCTTTGCGGTCCATTGAATCTCACTGGTGAAGAAGCTTTTATATTGTTAGCCAAAAAATACAACAGATATGATGTCATGATCACTGCGATACTTGTTTCTAGACAACTGTTTCTTCATGCTGGGGAATAGATAATTGTCAGATGGGGTCAAAACGGGAAACTAGGGAGGGAAAGCAACCAGTTCAAAGATATAGTCAAGCGCAACAACCACTGAAACCAGTGACAGGTGGAGCATTGAATTGATGAAACAAGACTCCGTTCGTCAGTTTTCCTGGACGTTTGGTCTTGATAGCCTTTCGTAACTTCCTCAGCAAGTTGGCATAGTAATCTCCATTGATGGTTTCACCCGTTTGACGATAGACAATAAACACAATGCCTTTTGCATCCCAAAATATTGGAGCCATTACCTTCTCTGTAAATCAAACGATCTTCAGCTTCTTTGGAGAAGTTGATGGGGGTGTTTCTACTGCACAGATTGTCCCTTTGCCTCTGTATTAGGAAATGTTCAAGTGAATCATCTGGGTCTGCCTCAAACATTGTCGAGTTTTCTTGTGATGCGACCTGCCTGACGTGCTTTTGATCAGGTGTAAGAAGGAGTGACATCCACGAGTAGAAACTTTCATGTCAAATTCATGGTGCCGAATATTCCCAACTCTCTCACGGGATATGCTAATAGCATTGGCTACTTGATCTATATTCAATTGGCTATCATCTATCACCATGTGGCGAAAGCGACTAATACTTTCCTCAAATGTGGCAGTTGTAGGACGTCCCGTCCATGGGTCATGTTCAAGACAACCCCACCCATCTAAATTCATTTCTTCCACTTTTGCACTGTTTATAAACTGGAATGTCAATCCCTGATGTAGCAAACGTGTCAGCATGAATATTCTTGGGTGCTAAACCCTTTTTTGCAGGTACTTAACACCACGATGCCAACTTCGGTTAATTTTCAAAAGAAGTCGCTACTATTTACTTTTGATTTGAATAGTCAACTCTCAGTTTACCTGGAAATAGACAAAGCAGTTATTTAAAAGAAGGGTTGAAATTAATGCATACAGGATTTCACAGCTATAGTATTATTCCTTCATATTAAGACTTTAAATCTTTCAGCCCGCCCTAATATTTTAAGCAAAAATTCTCATGTTTTTAATTTTACGTCGCATCGTTACAGGTGCATTTTGCCTGTCAAGAGAAAACCAAAGCTCAGTGGTTATCACAAAATGAGAAACCAGTAGCAATACCAAAAGACGAAGAATTAATCAACAGAAATGTTTGCTTTTGTTTGGTGGAATATGAAAGTCGGGTTATTCGAATAGAACGAATTATTAGAATTTTGAAGATCCTGTTGGAGGTTTTGGGTACCCTGGTGTACTAGTGAGCCAGCCAAAATGAGCTGACTCCTTTTATAGATCACCAATAGAAGAATACCAAATCAGAAGGCTCAAAATATTCAATGAGACATGTATAAAAGCGGCCATGTTTTTTTCCGGATTATTCACTGCCAGCCTTTGATATCGAAGACTGAAGAATTACGGAACAGCTGCTGGTGCTATTGGCGATATAGTCAGATTCAGTAGAGTGCCCCACACGTCTGTGTTATTCTTTAACTTTGTTTCATTGAACAGATTACGTACTGCGCTGGATTCTATATTCATAGACTATGGTGAACATGGTCAACACATCTATAACTGAAGACAGGTTTTTATAAGCAAATTGATCGTTTAAGCGTAGTATTGCGTCGAGAATGTTTAATAAACTGAAAAAGGTGTTATTCTACAGCATGACAATGAGGAAATCTGCGAGGACAGAATCAACAGTAATAAAAAATAAACATCTGTTCAATCTTTGTTATGAAGGTAATTAAATATGTGGTTCATGTAAAGTGTAAAATAACGTTTTACTATCAACTAGCAAATGAGGTGTTAACATTGAGAGACAACCAAAAGCAGATTCGAAAAATAGAAGAAACATTCGTGAAGAAGAAATGTCGAAGGAAATGATTCAGATTTATGTTTCTTGGATACAATATCGCAAAAGATCTTATAATTAAATAGAAACATGCACTTGAGATCTAACAAAGGTGAGACAGAAGACGCCTGATTTTGTGCTCGAAGCTTAACAGCTTCGAGCACAAAATATTTTGAGCCTTCTGATTTGGTATTCTTCTATTGGTGAACTATAAAATAAGTCAGCTCATGACACCGTGCAATAAATCGCCATCTGCTGTACTATTTATTTACTCAAATCATTGTTCTTATTGATATTTAACTATAGATGTTTTTTGCTTAATTTTACTTTTTATTTTGTTACGCTTTCCTTTTTAGTTTTAAATAAAACAGAACCAAATGAAATTAATAGTTTTAAAATAATAATAACAATAACAATAAAAAATAACATTTTTTAATTTTTATCCAAGCAGTTTAGCTTAAGTCTCTGTTTAAGACCCAAAAGGAAATGTTTACAAAACAGAACGCAAACGAAATAATAATAATAAAAATAATAGTTGTTTTAGCATATCTACGGACGGTAATCGGTATGTCCCCATTCAAATAAATACAGTAGTAAATACTGTATGTTGGTCTGCAGTTTGTGATTCGTTTCCAGCTGTGAAGGTCAAACTCTCTCTCTCCGGGCAGAGAGGATCCCCAGACAGGGCTATGTCGAAAGGCAGAGTCTCGTCTCGGGAAACAGCTAACCGACCCAATTTTATATGGGGTCTACGGGTAATTTTGGGTTACATCTGTTACCGTGTGGGGCTATTGGTAGTTATCCTGCAGTCGGAGATTCGTCTCCAGCTGTGCTCGTCAAACTCTCTGCCTGCGGGTCGAGAGTATCCCCAGATAAGGCTATGTCGAAGGGAAGATTCCCCTCTCGGGAAACAGCTACCCGACCATGAATCTTATACGTGCTGTTCGTGTCTTATGTATTATCAATCATTAACAATTTTCGGTTGATTATTCTATTCAGTAACAGGTATAAGAATGTAGCGACATATGGGCACCGGACGATATGCAAGAAGCACAAAATCGAAACCACTGTGATATGGCATGATCCCCAACCAGATATAGTTACACAAATTTAACTATCTTCTGTGACACGTCAAACTAACAGGCAGATAAAGGTCGACAATCCTGATATTATCATAAAAGACAAGGGATTCTGGAAGTGTATGCTTATTGGCATAGCAGTAACATCTGAGAGAAGCACCTCCATAAAAATTATCGAGAAATTGTCCAAATATAAGGATCAAGGTCAACACGAGATGAGGAATGAAGACTGAGACTGTACCAATAGTAATCGGATCTCTGGGCCTATTGAGAAAATGAATGGACAAGTTTACTCACAGTGTTCCAGGTCACATCAACATACAAGTTTCCCAAAAGATCGCCCTACTAGGAACAGTTCATATAGTAAAAAAAAGTGCTATCAATTAAATGATAATTCTCCTATAGGGCCTAAGGACCATAGTTTGGACTCGGCTCTCCATGATACAAAGGAGAAAACACAGCAGACCCAAATAATAATAATAATAATAATAATAATAATAATAATAATTTAATCTAAAAAAATTAGGAAAATTACGATTACTATTACTTAGAAAACAAAATAAAATGAGAAAGATTTTGTGTTGATTTATGTTCTTTGTAGCTATTAGTAAAGAACAAAAAAACTGCGGAGAGATATGATTATCCACGTCTTGAAGGGACACGGTAAATAAGGGAAGAGGAGTTCATATGAGCAACGAGGAAGCCTTAAGAAAAATACGACCTACAAGGAAATTTATCCTTGCAAACATAAACAGACATTTAAAATTTACGTGGCGCATAAAGAGAAAAGCCGGCTTAGATAACTTAATTCTTACAAGAAATATTTAAGGCAAAGTAAAACAGAGAGAAATGTACTAAACGAGCTTGCTAGCGACTAGCAGAACATAGTCGAATAAAACATTATTTTAATATAAAAAGTTACAAGAACTTCGTTTCATGTTTTAGGTTGAAAGAAAAGAACACGGCAATTACATTCTTAATGAAATATTACTTGAGCTTAACGAAAAATACCATGGAGAGAACACGTGAACAATGAAGAGTCCTTAAGGAAAATAGGAACAGGGCAGTTGATATTTCTCGGAGAGATAATGAGAAAAGCAGATTTAGAGAAATGGACACTCAAAGAAGATACTAAAGGAAAGAAATGTAGGGGTAAACAATGATTAACCTGCTTAATGTATGTGTGAATGGATGATAGAATATCACAGACATGAATTGTAATGGTTGTTTAGCGTAATAAAATCCAGGAAGTTGTTGAGAGCCACGATCGCTAACATCCTGAAGAGACATGTTACATAAAAGAAGAACGTTATTTGAATTTTGTAGGCGTGTGACAACATTTCCAGCGAAACCTGCAAGCTAAGTTTCAGTATATATATATATATATATATATATATATATATATATATATATATATATATATATATATATATATATGTGTGTGTGTGTGTGTGTATACAGATACCACAAAAACATATAAACACTTCAGGTTAAGGAAGAAAAAAAAATTTCTTTTGTAGTCGAGTTCCTCCCACGTTCCCCTGTTTTAAACCCTGCAGATATGGGGGACCCTAAAGGGTGTTGTGCATGGCATTATCCCAGAAACTGACTATAGTGGCGCCGCTTAGAAAAGACATTGAAAATGCATCTGTAGCAATCCACAGGACAGTTTAGCCAACGCCGCCCAAGCAGTAGTTCGCCATACTAATAAATGTCTGGAAGCTAAAGGTCGTCATTTTGAGCCTCTCTTGTGATTGTCGAGTCCCAAATTAACTTGTATTAATCTCCCAATGTTTGAATATATTTAATATTACAATATATATATATATATATATATATATATATATATATATATATATATATATATATATATATATATATATATATATATAAAACTAAGAACTTAAAGAGCGGATCCGCGTAGGTGAAACCTAGGTAGGTGTACCTGGCTCTTTAGGTTCTTAGTTAGATTTGCTCTACTTAGTGTATTGAGCGCTTTACTTAGTTAATTTTGCTTTACTCGTGTTGGAGGTTTTTTCTTTGGACTCTGAACTTGGATTCTGGACGATTGTTTTCGCCTCAATTACATGTTCTTAGTTCTTTCTTTTTTATCCCTTATTTTCCTCGGGTATTGGTTTGTTCATTTACAAGTCAAAACACCGAAGGTTTTTCCAGACTAGTATTATTATATATATATATATATATATATATATATATATATATATATATATATATATATATATATATATACTGAAACTACCTACGCTTGTGCCAAATTGTACAATTCACGAAATTTCAAGTCATTGTGAGTTTCTTTTTTGCAGACCAGCACATCCGTACGAGTGTCCCAGGTCTCTGTGGAATGTCTGTTTCTTACTGAGCCATGAAGATAGATTACCACCCAAGTTGTAATAACTCCTATCTGCTTGTTATGCAACCAAATCCTTTAAAAATCAGTCAGCCCTATCGAACCCCCTATTGCTGACAACCATAAATTTTGTCTGCTTGAGATTGCCATTTAGTCCTTTTTTTCTCGCTTTCCTTCACTATATCTATAGGAGTTCTTGTACGTTTATTTATGCGTGTGAGATGGACACTGTGTCGTCTGCTTATCTTATATTGTTAAGATTTAGTCCGCCGCTAATCCATTCGAGTAGGACTTCTAATTCTCTCAGAATCAACTCACTGCACAGGTTGAATAAGTCCGGTGAGAGGTGATATACATGAACTAGTCTTTTACCGTGTAGACCATATTTGGTTTAAGAAAGACACTTGACATTCCGACGTTCTTATTTTGAATTATCCATCAGTAATTTTAAATTCATTAATTTGAAGTAATTTGCATTTTTTACAAAAATATGTGTATAGAATGATCTTTACAATAAATAAAGGCGTCTAATAGTAACTTGTAACTGTTGTAATAATGGAAAAACCGTCTTATAATAACTTGTAACTGGTGAAATAAAGAAAATAATGCCAAATGATAATATCTTATAATTTCTATAATAAAGAAAATAAAGCAGCCTGATAATACCTTGTAACTGCTGTAATAAAAATAAATAAAGACGTATGATAATATCTAGTAAATGCTGTAATAAAGAATATAAAACCGTCTAATATCTTGTAGCTGTTGCAAAAGAAAATAAAACCGTATGATATCTTGTAGCTGCTGTAATAATGAAAATAAAGCCCATTAATAATATCTTGTAACTGTTGTAATAAAGAGAATAATGGCGTATGATGATATATTGTAACTGCTGTAATAATGAAAATAAAGCCTTTGATAATATCTTGTAACTGTTGTAATAAAGAGAATAATGACGTGTGATAATATATTGTGACTGCTGTGATAACGAAAATAAAGCCCATTGATAATATCTTGTAACTGTTGTAATAAAGAGAATAATGACCTGTGATAATATATTGTAACTGCTGTAATAATGAAAATAAAGCCTTTGATAATATCTTGTAATAAAGAGAATAATGGAGTATGAGAATGTATTGTAACTGCTGCAATAATGCAAATACAGCCATCTGATATCTGTTATCTGCTGTGATAACGAAAATAAAACCCATTGATAATATCTTGTAACTGTTGTAATAAAGAGAATAATGGCGTATGATAATATATTGCAACTGCTGTAATAATGAAAATAAAGCCATCTGATAATATCTGTTATCTGCTGTGATAACGAAAATAAAGCCCTTTGATAATATCTTGTAACTAATGTATAGGAAAAAGGGAGATATGATATTACAACATTTCTCGTTCATGAGATCTTGCAATCCTGCAAGGAACAATTCCAGGATACTTTCAGGAACAAACAGGCGAGGAAGACGGTGAAAAATTTAGGAGGACTATATCCATGAATGGGCATGTATATACCTGGTAGAGTTTCAAAAGTTCATAGAGATAGATGGTGAAGAGTTGTCGCCATGTCTTCGATGGTATCTCAACGATCGTAAATGACGTCGAGTTGATGATGACATCTAAAATTAAAAGTGAATTTGGAGTCATCAATTGGGTTATTCCCATTGGAAACTTCAAATAATTCCTTTAACAACTTCCCAAATTTTTCGTTCTTTCAGTATCTGTCTATATTTCTGAGATGAGGTATTATGTACACTATTTACATTATTCGGACTATTGTCCTCATCTTCGTTGCCATATTTATTACACCGTTTCGGCCTTTCAGTATCTGTCTATATTTCTGAGATGAGGTATTATGTACATTATTTACATTATTCGGACTATTGTCCTCATCTTCGTTGCCATATTTATTACACCGTTTCGGCCTTTCAGTATCTGTCTATATTTCTGAGATGAGGTATTATGTACATTATTTACATTATTCGGACTATTGTCCTCATTTTTGTTGCCGTATTTATTACAACGTTTCGGTTGTTGACATCTCCGGCCTTCTTCAGGTGGTTGGAATGTCGAGCTGAACCCTTTATTTCGCTCACTGGGGTAGACTGTTCTAGTTCCACGTGCCAAGTTTTAATGGATGTCAGTTATCAGTTATCTCCTGTTAATTCCCCTCTGAAAGTTCTCCACTGCCTTCACAGGGTATTGAACTCACAGTCTTTGTGTGCTGTCTCTGGCTCTAAACAAAGCCTTTATCCGCTATGCCATGTGTCGATCTTTCAATGTTTCTTTCTGGAAATTCTTGTGACAATTTGCAGGGGAAAAAAGAACCCCTTTTGATACAACTTTTGACCAATTTTTAAAATATTTTTAATGCCATGTCGTATGCGATATCAACTCTCCACATATTTCTTCTCTTTATTATATGTGGTTTGCCATGATTTCTTGGGAAAGAAGAGTGGAATGCCTTCCCGTTGCCTTCTTCCTTTTGGAATTAGAATTTTCCTTCTCAGAGACTGGTTGCCACTCAAGGCTAGAGAGTCTATTTAAACTATGTTATTTAATCCGTAGTTGAGGGAAGAATATAACGATCTGATGTTCCTGCTAAGTATTTCGTCTATGGTACCTAGATTTTATGAATTTAAGCAAGTACTAGATTGGCTGCAGGGTTTCATTATTTTACATTTGAAATGGCTAGATATAATAATATGTTTTTTTTCTATGGCACTTCCTTATTTGTAGGACTTTTTCCGGTAGACCACCGGCCGAGATTTGGAATCAGGTAACCAATTTCATTTACAGCTCTGATAATTATTACATTATATTCGCATCCCTGTGTATTTCCACAGAATTGTGTTCTTAGGAAAATGGTTAAGTGGTTTCCTGTTGCCGTCTCTGTGACACTATGTGGAACTGGTGGAATTAAAGGTGTTAATATAAAAATGTGAGCTGAAATCGTTTGGAATTCTGATTTTTTTTTAAATAAAGTGTTTGCTATCCTATACTAAGGACCCCTTTCTCCACTACTTTCTGATCTATATAGCTGGGGAGAAATATTTTAAAGTCTGTTTGAATGCTTTTAACTTTATGTTCAGCTGGCTCATAAGTTGAAATTTTATACGTGCTAGTAGCATAAAAAAAAACTTAATTCGATCCTATGAATAGATGATATTTAATGTGTCTCAACGGCTTTTGTGATGCGTCTAGTGTGGTAGTCTCTAGTGATAGTGCTTGTCGCTTCTCGCTTTCAGCTACCGACGCTGGCTAGCAGCAATGCGAAAAGGGGAGCTGAGTGCGTAAGTCTTCCCCCGCTAGTATATAGCCTCTCCATCAGCAAAGCCTATGCAGTACCTCCTAGTGGCGACACATCGCAACCGAACACCTTGCCGACTTGGGCTAAACTACAGGGGACGTGGGAGGAGTTTGGCACCATTAATATGCGGCATGCAGGCCCAACGGTGTTTGGACACGCCCGTGTGCTCATGAACCAAATCCCAGCTATGGGTTAAATAGCTCCACTGCCTTGTGGAAATCTTCGGGAGAAAAAAAAGCTAAGGAGTAACCCCTACACAAATCCGGAGTGGGGCCCCTAAGGCGGACGGATGGACGGCACTCTTTGCTTCCTTCCGGCAACTCCTGCAGCCGCGCTGGCACAAAACTGTGTTGGTTATATCCTTTCCTTTGGACTCAACTAGCAAGGTCGAGAGGGGGAACTAGACGTTCGGGCAGCCCTAGTTCTCTATACATCCCGCCCAGACTCGTAGCGTACGAGCGCTACTCCATCGTCTCCCAAGAGGGACGGATGCCGACGACGATGATACTTTAGAGCCCGTTTGCTTGAAAGTAAATATTGTCTTTGGGGATTGATTAGATTTAATTGTAATAAAACATCATAACAAATACAAAAGCAGAAAAGTGTGGGTTGTTTTTATAACCAATTCAGGCATTTTATAAAAGAAATTCATGATTCTGAAATCGACAAAAACATGTCAGGTTTATCTCTTGTAATCAAAATGATCATTCCTTCAATATTTCTTATTCTTTTCTTTTTACCATTTCACTTCCTGAAAGGCAATAAAGCCTCTAAGATGAAAGCATTTACTGTGAGGTACAGAATATTAGAAAAGAAAACATTATTAAGGAGAGAGAACAATAAAAGAACAGGAATTAAGAAGAAAGATGATGACGATAAACATTGCAATCAAATTTTTGAAGATCAAAGTTGATTGGGAAGCAAGAAGCCGGAAGAGAGTCCCACAAATAAGGAAGTGCGATATAAAAAAAAAACATATGGTTATATCTAGCAATTTCAAATGTAAAATAATGAAACCCTGCCGCCAATCTAGTACTTCCTTAAATTCATAAATTCTAGGTACCGTAGACGAAAGTTCATTGGAACAGTTATCATGAAAATATTTATCGAAAAGGCAGGGGGGAATATACGTTACAGCGGTGGGAAAATGATTTAAAACCGCGATACCTGGTAAGGACCAATAACATTGCAGATTATTCTTAAGATTTTATCAAGAATCTCCAATACTTGCCAGGAACATCAGATCAGATGTGGCAGCAATATGCAAAGACGAACGATAGACTTATAAATATATAATAATTACTTCCCTTCTCCACATCCTTTCCCCTTTCATTCCTATCTGCTCTCGCTCCAAATCTTCTGTAACCCCCTTGCCTTGATCGATCCACTGTCTTTCTCCACATCCTCTCCTTTACCACTCCTATCTGCTCTTGCTCCAAACCTTCTGTAACCCCTTGCGTGCTAGTGGCCTCCAGCCTTGCTTGGGGTGATAAGCTTTAAAAAAAAATTGAACCAAATATTCTAGCAGCAGACCTAGAAATTGAGTCAATATAATATTTCAAGGCAGCCGAAATGGTTAGGCTGAGAACGCTTAATAAGTCCCTCTCCTGGAGGTTAGCATCAGCCATGCTGATGGAAAGAAAAAGCGTTTAATTCTGACGATTAAACGAGAGCACTTTTGGTTTGGAATCGTTAAAATTAATAAGATATTTAGATTATTAGCCTCAGATCTTCAATCAATTCAGTCTGAACTCTATAATATAATACACGGTGATATCAAATTAAATCAATCAGAGATTTCTGAAATTACATCTTGAGGAAGATCGACCTAAGATCACAAATTAGATGAGCCCGTGGACATGGATCCAATCAGTTTGTGGTATTGGACCAAATAAAGCTATGATATCAAATATAATCAACATGAACTTTCAACACAAATCACTAGATATTTCGAATCGAATTAGCTGAATATCTCGGGGTTAGCCAGTCAGGTATCTTGATAAAATCTCTCTTGTGACCTTGAATCAAATCAACCGTAGATCTTGAAAATAATCCATCCGCAACCGGGGATATAGAATTACATCTGCCGTTAATCTGGATTCACTGCTGCCTATGATCTAGAAATATATCAGCCCGTGATCTGGAATCAAACAACTTCGGGAACTCAAATGAAATCAATGCCAAGGATTTGAATCAAATAATGTTCTTTCATTCTTTCTTTCTTTCTTTCCATATATTAAGCAGCTAGTCTCACAATAAACAGATCTTGCTTGTACAGAAATAACAATAATATATCTGCACATATGAGATATTATCTCTCTATATTTCTGAGATGAGGTATTATGTATATTATTTACATTATTCGGACAAATGTCCTCATCTTTGTCGCCATGTTTATCACAACGTTCCGGCCGCTGTAAGCTCCGGCCTTCTTCAGGTGGTTGGAATGTCAATCTGAACACTTTATTTCGCTTTCTGGGGTAGACTGTACTAGTTCCACGTGCCATGTCTAATGGATGTCAGTTATCTCCTGTGACTTCCCCTGTGAATGTTCTCCACTGCCTTAACCAGGTATTGAACTCACAGTGTTTGGATCCTGTCACTGGATCTAACTGATGCCTTTATCCACTGTGCTACGGGGATAACGGCGTTAGTTATATCCAGTGTCAGGACCCAAAGAGTTGTGAATTCAATACCTTGTTAAGGCAGTGGAGAACTTGGAGAGGTGAATTATCAGGAGATAACTGATAACTGACATCCATTAAACATGGCACGTGGAACTAGAACTCAGTGAGCGAAATAAAGGGTTCAGTTCGACATTCCAACAACCTGAAGAAGTCCGGATCGTACAACGACCGAAACGTTGTGATAAACATGGCGACAAATATGAGGACAATAGTCCGAATAATGTAAATAGTGTACATGTGAGACATATCGATTTTTTTTTACTCTTGGAATATCCACTATACACAACCGTTATTTCCATTCTTCCCTTTGTAGTCAGGTAATTGTAATAGACAGTCTCCCCACAGCATTTCCTCTAAGTTTACTGGGCAAGGACCAGAAACGGAATCATTTTTTTAATCCCAATTCTCATGCCAAAGTGAGATTAAGACACTTGTAAACAAATCTGTAGCAAATGCCAGCATTTCCTCCCACTGAATCAATGAAGATATGGTTTCGTTTGGTTTGGTTTACGGCATATCAACCTCAATGAGTTATTTAATGCCGACAAAATTATTATAGCTGGTAATATGTTTTTCTTCAAAAATCTATTTCTGGGAATATTTTTCCTTGAAGAAATCTATAGCTGGTAAAATTTTTTCAAAGAATGCTTGTATTGCTGGTACTTTATTTTTAAACTATTGCTGATAATATTTTTTTCCTTTATTGCAAAGTATTTCTGGTATAAAAAACTATTTTTACACAAGTTCGGGTGTTAACTATTTGCCTATAGCTGGGACCATAACAGGTGCTACCACCCCGGGTCAGGGTGGACCTGGGAACATTAGCAATTAAGAAGTGGTTCCACGCTCCATAAAACATCCTGATCAGAGGCCTTGCTGTTGAACGTAATTTATAGTCTTACCCAGGACGCGGATGTAGTTTATCGTCATACCCAGGACGATGGATCAATGAAGAATCCTCAAACGTAAAATTATGGTTTAACAGAATGTGTGCAGTCTCGTGCTGAATAAATCGCCCTGCAGAAAATTCTACTTGCATGTGAAGACGCTCTCCTGCAATGTCGCCTTGTTGTTTTTTTCCGTCGAGCATTTTTCTCCCCGGTGGCAAAACTCCGTTTCTCCTCTCTTCGCTTCAGCCTAGGGTGTAAATCATGTCTTTAGCGTGAGCCATTTTTTGTGACGTCCTCCTACCTCTTTATATCCATGTGCATTGCCCTCATGTCTCTTGCAGACGTTTTTGAAGCGAAAATGATATGGCCCCCCGCACCATCTTGACGATGGACAGTTCCACGTACAAAGGGACCTTCTAAATTCTTCTATCCGACATACGATATACAGGGTGGTTCGAAAGTCTTGTCATCGCTAGCTTCCAAACTGTAGGAACTTGCGTCATATATCTGAAATAGAAAATTGTATTATATGGTGTAACAAGATTTTCGGACCAGGCTGTATCTGTCTAAGCCAGCGGAACCGGCGCTGTTAGAGAAGAGCACATAAGCTGTGTCACTGGGCATTCCTAGGTAATATAGAATTTAAAAATGTTTAAAGATTTGAGGGAGTAATCATTTCAGTCAGTTTATATTAATAATTAATAACATCAAATTAAAAAGTAATATTTAAATTAATATGATATTTATAATTACAATATCACCTCATCTCCATATTTGCGGTATTGAGAAATATAAAGATATTAGAGAAATTAAAGAAAAGTTCAATATTCGCCCATTCATTTTTCGTGACCTCCCAAAGCTGATAAGTAGTTTGTGGGCATTTATCTGAGTAAACTCCTATAATATTCATATTAGAAGAGCTACTTGGCCCGATATGAATATTAATTGAATTTGTTTATACTTTAAAACAAAAAAAAATATGGCCGACTTCAAAGTACGATATATAATACCACCCTGTGAGAAATCTACAAATTGTCATTCATTTATTCGGTAATCTCTTCGTTTCCACAGCAAGTTTATTTCGAAGACAAATTTGCTGGCTTTGTGCTTCAACATTGTTCCTTCTTCAATGTACGCTTGACATAGCTATCATCTGAAGAACAGTGATCTATGCAAGCAAGAATGAAAAAAATAGCAAAATGTGCAGTCTTGTAAACAGTTTTCATGGACGTTGCTTGAGGATTATACTGTTCACCTACGGGTGTTACCAAGTTGCGAATGAGGAACGAGATAACGTATTTATGTAATCTGGAAGACCAACGAAAAACTTTGAAAGATGAAAGGTACACTACTACGAATATCTACTGAGAATCTGGCCATAGAATGCACGAAAGAGACACCAAAAAAAGGAATACAGTGACAGATATGTTGGAAGACTATGCAATAATTTATGGTACTAAGGAGCCTATCAGTTAGGGAATATTATTGGAGGTTATCTTATGACAAGATCAGTTCCCACCAAATATCGCAATATTTGGTTTGGGTGAGTAATAAATAAAAGAAAATACATATAGTGTTGATAGAAACAAAAATAAGCTGTTATATAACACAATATAATAATATAAAAGGATGAAATAAAAGTCGAAATTTCTAGATTTCAGATGTAAAAATATTGACGCATAACAGAGATAGAAAAAATGTCCGCGAGGAAATAAATATATATATATGTAAATATACGTATGAAAGTATCCAAATACTGTAGCTAGCTTCTTTAAAATATGGTGAAAGAAAGGGTATATGTATCAGAAGGCTCTTACAGTCTAATGCCGCCTGTTAGTCGTGTAAATATCGTATTTTTCTGTCTAGGCATGTTACAATGAACGCAGCATCGGTTCGTGTTTTGGTTGATTTTCCATCTGGATATATACACATCCAGAGATACAATCCGAAAGTTTCGCCTTGATTCTCATTGGCTCACAACCTTATATCTTGGTTGCCAAAGCTTTCTGTTTGGTTGGTCAAAATGTGGCCATGTAGCACCATGATTTTCATTATATATCTATTTTTAGATATAGTGAAATTTTGTTCTTATTTATTTTTATATGGGAGCAAGCTAGTGACAGAGCAAGGCTTTAATGTGGATGAATAAAAATTGTGGCCTAATCCTCGAAACGGAACGGCAGGAAATATGACATATATTTCAATTATTCCTTGATCGAATATACGAATTTCGAATGTCTGTTTTCTCCTCATATTTTAATTATCATTGAATATTATACAGTTTTCCCCGTATATATTCTCTAAATGTCGAATTAGGGACTCTTGGCAAATATTGTCTCATACTTGGAAAAAATTTAATTCGACATTTATGGAAGGAGTATAGACTTTATTCATTTGTTTTGATGCCAAATTCAGGCTTTAAATGACATGAGACCAAATAATTAGCATGATGGTAGATTAATTTATTATTATCTGTACTCGGAATATTTGTCGAATTAAAGTCATTTTGAATTTGATTGGGCATTCTCTATCGTGTTTCGTAGATTCAAAGACGGTTTTTCTTGTTGCGCGATCCGCTGGGTGTATTTCGAGGATAGAAGCAATTTCACATTTTACATTTTGAATTTACCCTCTTAACAAACAAAAACTTTTCATCGTTTTTCGTAGCGTTTGGGGGAAAATAAATCAAATGTATTCTTTCTAAATGATTGCAGTATATTTTTAATTTCATTTCACAATATGAAATATATTTGCGTGAAGGTGGTGTTTGAAATTGTTTAAAATATTTGCTCACTGAATCTTTTTTGTCGTTGTCTCGATTTAAATATCAGTTCAAAAAGTGTTATGTATGCTGATGACACAACTATTTACTCCTATCTTAAAGATTAGTCTGATCTGTTCGATAATGTAAAATTTGCAGTTGATCTAAAAAAAAATGAACTACAATCTGTTATTAACTAGGGCAAGAAATGGCTTGCTAATTTTAGTGTCTCCTCTTAAATATAGTGCTCTCTATTAACTAACTTGTTTTTACCTTACATCAGCATGGCTGATGCTAGCCTCCAGGAGAGTGACCCATTGTACCTTCTCGGGGATAACGTATTCTACTAACATGAAGTGGAAAGTGTATATTGAATCAACTCATAAATCTGCAGCTAAGGAAGTTGGTTTACTGGGTTGTGCGAGACAAATATTCTCGACAGAATCTATCTTACATATTTATAAGTCTATCGTTCGTTCATTCGAATGTTGCTGGCACATATGGTCTGGTTCTCCCGCTATATATTTAAAGATTCTTGATAAAATCCAAAGAAGAATCTGCAATGTTATTGGTCCTTATGTGGGGCTTCGGCTTCAGTCACATTCCTACATCTGTTATGTAGTTCCCCTTCGCTTTTTCTATAAATGCTTTCATGGTAATTATTCTGATGAATGGTACCACATGGTACCTGAACTTTATGAATTTAAACGGAGTACCAGATTGGCGGCAATATCTCAACATTTTACAATTGAAATGGCGAGATGTAGTCATAAGTTCTATGCTAACTGTTTCTTCTCTCACACTTCTTGCGCGTGGAACTTTCTTCCAACTCATTGCTTTTCAGGCAAGTTCGATCTTCAAGAATTTAAATGCAATGTCAATCATTATCTTATGTCTTCTTAATTCCTGTTCATTTATTGCTCTTTAAGAATGTTTTGTTTTACATATATTCTTTCACACTCAACAACCCCTTTCATCTTAGTAGCTTTGTTTCCCTTCCTTTGGTGAAATTATTAAAAGGAAATATTATTTAAAATCTGTTAACATATGCAGAAATATTTCCAATCATTATTCTCTTTGCTTTGTCGTTTATCCCTATTTAAATTTTAGATTAGATTTAGAAATTCAATTCTAAATCATATAAATTTTAAGGAACATGGCATTATGTTCCTAAAGCTTTTGTTTGACATCGTAATATGGCTAACCTATATAAAAGGGGCTTTTCATTTTCATCATCTACTTTCACGAGGAAAAACTTTCCATCTCCCACTTCAAATAAATATTCAAAAACATGCCAAAGGTTTTTTGGTAAAAGTTTGTTATTGGTTCATAATCTGACTTTATGATTTGTTAATAAATAAGATGAGGGAAAAGAATGATGCATTGACGGTTACCGCATTAAAGATCAAACAAAGTCAAAATTATAATTATTTAGTTTTATAGTCAAAATTAGTTTCATGGTTATGGTTATTCTTGTAAGTGAATTGTTAAAAACAGCTGTAGAAAACTAGAATTGGTTTCACAAGTTTATTACCATTTTGTACTTGGAAACGGTTATCGTCCAGGTTAGGAACAAAGAAGAACAACGCGAAGACAACAGTAGAAATTACGAAGATATATTACACGGAATAATAATACAAGATGTGGAAGGTGGTAGTATGACTGTCAGTCTTGTTTGGAGTGAACTACTATCGGGTCGACTCTATTCGTTTCTCTCTCTTGAGAGGCGTAGTATACATAGTGTTAGGAAGAGTTCATTCTGTAGTTATAGGTAAGGACCCATAACAGAAACATAATGTAAAATAGAAATTAGGCAAGAGAATGTTTAGACTAAATGCTTTTCAGAAAAAGCTCTAGGTCCTACTCCTACTCCTATTGATGTAGGATTATGTTTCTGCCTTTCGTCCGACGGCCGAGTCCAAACTTGAAGTGAAATATTTTCTCTCACAACAGTTATCGTTGCAAATGTTAATAAAAATTTAAACGGTCTTTGTTCATAACAAAGAATATGCACTTACAATGAATATACAGTATTAGTACACTATTATTACTAATAAAAATTTAGTGAATACAGTTAGTTGTTCTTGGTCTTCCCTTATCTGATTTATATCCAAAAAATGTTATTTCGTCTGAAGAACAAATGTTAACCCTAGAAGATTAACCATGGGTATATAGTACCCAGCGCAAATATTCCTATTTTGAATTACAATTTTCAGTACCTAATTTTCTTAACTAAATAATATGTTTTTCAGTTCCTATTAATGTTAACTCAAATTACAAAGTTTGAAGTGCCTGCATGTAAAATATTTCAAATAAAGATTTATATTTTTTTTTGGTGGGGGGGTATTTTCAAAATCGAGTATGATATACCCATGGTTAGTAATGATGTAACTTTAATTGATGGTTAGTGTTCTAGGGTTAATGACTCTTCTCGAAACTAAAAAAAGATATAAAAATATTTGTAGTTTGTGGGGATATGTATGTCTTATCTAGGAATGGGACCCAGCTATTTCCACTTAGCCTTCTGTTTTTGTTTTTTTATACGGGTTAATTGCATGAATATTTTGCATATGTTTTTCGAGTAGCATATGTTGAAATACATTTTAATACTCTAAATCTCCCAACAAAATTTCCAATGATCCATCCAGTAGTTGAAATCCCCCACCGATAGGTGATATGATCCAGGTTGGGAAAACTTGCCCCATCGGAATATGATATATCGATGTATATTTGACACTGAGCAGTAAGATCTTTGAGGCTTTTATAATAGAATTGTGGGTGTTATCACATAACGTACTTTCTGATTATTTTAATTTTTAGAAACATGTTGTGCTTTTAATATTTTGTTCAAAATATCGTGGAATATGGTAAACAGGTTATGACAGATTTGAGAAGTATGGGGTGGGGATGAGACAAAAGCTCTGATATTCAGTGAATTGAAATTTTGCAGAGTCTTTTGTGCCAAGCCTGATCATCAAACAAATGTGGCACATATTGATTTAATAATAGCCATAACCATTTTTTTTCTGCAGCGTTGGCCTTGGAAATAGCTTTGAAGTTCCATCCTGGTTAAGTAATTTTAAAGTTCGTTTCCAATTATCACAGAGAATCAACTGTTCTTTGCGAGATACTCTGCTATCCAAAAATAGATCACCTTTGAAGTGGCAACTACAAGAACATAGAAGAAGAATAGTCGAAGTAAGATAAGAAAAAATATCTAATCTGGTTCCTTACGATAGATCTAATAAAAGTTCTGTTAACATATCTGGGCTGGGGCTATGCTGTCGCTACATTCCATCCTTTATAGAGTTCAAAAGCGGTTACGCGACCTTGTGGGCAATGAATTATTTTGCACTATACACCCCTTTTCCCACAGAAAGAAAAAAGACAAAACGACGCAAGCCTCACCCTACTCTGTGGCTATTTTTTCAATCATTTCACTCCTAGCAAGGCCGAAAAGCCACAAAGACAGAAGGGTTTACTGAGCGTGAAAGAATAAGAAAGCAAGAGAAAAATTAAGGAGCGAGAACAAAAAAAGTAATCAAGGAGATAGTAGATAACGATTGACATTGCATTTCAAGTTTCGAAGATCAATGTCGACTGGAAATTATGTGGCCGGAAGAGAGTTCCAACAGCCAATGTGAATTAATGAGATCTTAGAGCCTGGCGCTACTTAATCACAGAGAAAGTCGTTTTAGCAAATAAGAATGGTCATATCACACTAACACAGCAACATTAATAATGGATATCACTATTAACTAGAAGAGAAAATAATGATATAATCAAGATGTTTATTATTCACACTAATCAAAAGTTTTGGAAGGAAACCCATGTCGTTCTTTACTTAAGGCCAAGTTATAGTGCAAATATTGCCCAAAACTGGAGGCCTCTCTTAAATCTCTTCGTTCCACTAGAGGGAAGATTTTTAATTTTGGTTTGCATTTATGACAGTTTTCTCCTGTAGAAATTCCTAGACAAAAGTAAAGAATAGACGGTTAATTTATCTTGGATAGTTAATTTTCTTATCTTGTATTTTTTATGATTAGAATTAATATGTAATTTGGCAGAGCTTTGGCTCCATCTCTTCCCACGTCGTTAACAAATGTGTACGACATATTATATGCATTTTAATCTTTAAATTAATTAGCCACATTAAAACAATTTTAATGAAACAAAACCCATATTGGAACTATGAATTCTGAAACAAAAATATGACATAAATAAAATGAAAAAATTACTTTCCTGTTGATTTTGTTTCATTTTTATTGTTTAGAAATAAGGTAAATACTGTGGTGTTGAGGCATTTTGTCATGAATATACTTTGTTATGTTGATAGAAGTACCAACAATACAATTTGACTCTTAAAGATGCATGGTTTTACAATAATATTAGGCTTAAAATCTTGTAAAAATTATTTACAATATCTAAAAATTTATTAAATTAAATTATGACATTAACTTTAATGATTTATAATATCGCTTTAGGTCTGCGGTAGTTGACTGCTGTATTCACTTTAAGAAATCGAAATGAAACAATTAGATATAAAGAGAATAATTAATTTGGTTCAAAACGTTAATCATTTTTATCTTGTTTTTTTTTTTAAAGGTCTTACTAAAATTAATATATAATTTGGTGGGGCTTTCTATCCATCACTTCCCAACCCGGTAACAAGGGTGTACGAAATATCACATGCATTTTAATATTTGAATTAAAAACCCACGTTAAAATACGTTTTAACGGAAAAAACAAACCATATCGTAACTATAAATTCTGAAATGAAAATATGATATGAAACCAAATAAATATGAAAGCAACTTTTTTATTTTATTTCCTTTGTTATTTACAAATAAAGAAACTGTTGTTATGTTGTATTATTTTGGCATAAATATATTGTTTTATGATTATTGAGGCAGAATCAGAAAAATGGATTCTTAAAAATGCTTGTTTTAGCAGAAGAATTAGGGTTAGCGTTTTGTTAACATCGCTTATAATATTTAAAAATATCGGATTAATTTTATTGAATTTAATTAAATTAAATTTCCATGACAAGGTTCTTAAGAAATAATTTTTTCATTACCTTTGTAGAATAAAATAACACGTTTACTCCTATTTTGTGCTCTTTTTTGACTTAAAATATTTTTGCCCTCCCTTGCCTTTAAAGGAGTACCCTTTGCTGTGCTGATGTTGCTACATGCCTTACGTCTTGCCTATCTCACACTGCGAATGTTTTCTAAGCTCTATGCTAAACATTAAAGCTGTTACGAAAAAAGAACTAAACAAAATGAACACAAAACGATCAGCTTTAAAAAGGACTCGTAACTGGAAAAACCGAATGGAAAAAGAATGTTAACAACAAATACTTTTTCACACCCAACGCAGTTCTGCGGAATCAGAATCAATGTTGAGTTTAAGCAAACGAATGAGGCAATTGGAGTAAAGTTCCATGCAGTTTTAAATTTTTCCCACTTGTGACGTATGCAACTATAGATATTTTTGCGTGCTAGCATGCTAGTTAACATTCGTGTCAGTCAGCTGTTGGCTCTCACGCTGGCCAATAGAATCTTCCTGCCTATTTGTGTTGGCTCTCACGGACAGTAGAAAATGGCCGCAAACTACATTAAAACTGCCGTAGAAGCATGAAAAAATCGATTATTTCCACTATCGATGGGAGTTGGGAAATGGAAAGTCGGTCTTGGCCTTTACGCAAATTTGGAGCATGTAAATTATAGTGCAAATCCGTCGAAAATTGCGTCCGTGCATTCGTTACACACACACACGCACTCATATCCTGCCTTTTATAGATATAGATACACTTGTTTTTACAGGTAACAATCACATAAAAAAAAATTAAATTAAATAACATATAATTGCCTTAATAAATAAATGTATCAGTTTAAAAAAAGAATCGAAGACAAATGGATTCTGAAGAATAGTCTGTTAAGAACGAAAGAGCAAATCAACGAAGGTAACTTTCTTGAGAGACTCTGAAAAATTTGTAATAAAAAAGAGTAGAAACATCAGATTAATAAATTATTTCTATAAATCAGATAAAATTAACATATCACATTTTTGTATGAGAAGTGTATTGATAAAATTCAACATATATATTTTAATTTGTAGTGAAACGAAAATACACATTAGGGAAAAACTAAAGTTGATCATTAGTATATTTGCTTTTATGAATAAAAATTCATAGAGAACAATAGTAAATTAACTTTGAAATAAAAAATGTTAAATTAATTCCCATGTAACGAGACCAGGTTTCTTAAGTTTCGCCTAAAAACGCCTGTATTCGCAATGAAAACATAAAATAACATAGCATGTAGAAACGAAAGAAAATAAATTAATCTTATACTTAATTCCATTAAGCTTACAGTACAGCAAACTTAAAGTAAAAATCTTGGCTTCCTGTTGCACGACGAGATTTGAGATAGGTATTCAGTGGATGAGTTGCATTATGACTTGTCCTTAAGTAAAGAACGCCATGAAGAAACTCCAATAAACACCAGAAAGATAGATCACATGGGAAGTCCAATTTCCGGAAAAGCTTTTTAAGAAAAGATTTTATCAATTTTAACCGCCAGTATCTGTAATTGTTCAGTCAATGAATGCCGAATATTTCTTGTATGAAAACGCCTAATTTCACATTGTTATTTGTAATATTATCAGAGAGGAGCACAAAAACATATTATGGTAAACATGGTGATAACTGAACAAACTAAAAGAATCATTAATAGTTAGAACAAACTACAACAATCAACCCCAAAATTGAACAAATAGCTTTAATTATCTTCCCAAACAAAAAAAAAACTATTAAGCTATATAAACAAATTTTTACAACGTTAATAAAAACACAGACCAAAATAAAAAATAAATAAATATATCAGATAAAAAATAAAAATAAAAAATAAAAATAAATAAAAATATAAATAAATAAAAACAAGCAAAATAATTTAACCCAAATAAATAAATAAACAAATACACGACTTCGGGTAAATAACCGCCAAAATAGACTACCAACAATGCACCTCTGACCCGTATATATAAACAACCGAGAAAAAATAACAGCACTCGTGGCCTGACGATTGCATCTAGCATGAAACAGACTGTCGCCTCTAAGTGTTGACTTCTATGTTCACTTTTATATTTACACACGCTCTATGTCTGATATTGAGCACTTTATCCCATAAATATAGCACACCTTAATTATATATATATATATATATATATATATATATATATATATATATATATATATATATAATTTATTTATTTTAGGATATTACACAGAAAACATAATATTGCTGTACTATGTATTGAGGTCTCTTTGCAATTGCAATTGTCCTCTATTCATTTTCATCTTACCTGCATATATATATATATATATATATATATATATATATATATATATATATATATATATATATATATATATATACATGTTTTTATGTATGTAGTAGGCATCCGTTTATCTCGCAAGATAAACGGAGCGCCTTGTTTGGTCAAAATTCAGTCTTTTACAGGTGAAACTGGATTGACCTCTTCAGGGTTCATGCCTAGATTATTGGTATATGGAAGCCATGTTTTGCCCAGAAAGAAATACAGGACATTACTTTTAGGGACGGTTTGACTGCAGGAGTTGCCGGAAATTGTCAGCGTAGACAACCTTCAGGGCTACATTCGTGTTTTCTGTCTGTATTTACATCTATAGCATTTTATGTGTTCTCATATTACCCCAAGGCACAGAAGTTTATATTCACGGTTTTCCCTAAATCATTTTTTGTTTCTACCATACTTTTTACAAAAAATTTCCATATTTATATTTGTTCATATATATATATATATATATATATATATATATATATATATATATATATATATGTATATATATATATATATATATATATATATATATGTGTGTATATAAATATAAAAGTGAACATAGAAGTCAACACTTAGAGGCGACAGTCTGTTTCATGCTAGTGCAATCGTCAGGCAACTCGTTTCATGCTAGTGCAATGGTCAGGCAACGAGTTGCCTGTCGATTGTTCTAGCATGAAACAGACTGTCGCCTCTAAGTGTTGACTTCTATGTTCACTTTTATATTTACACACGCTCTATCTCTGATATTGAGCGCTTTATCCCATAAATATAGCACACTTTAAGACTATATTACATCACAAGTTCCAATAAGATTCTGCGTCCTGGGTATGACGATAAACTACATCCGGCAACAAGATCGAGAGATTTTTTTTTTAGAACCCTGAACCTACTACTTATATGCTGTTGTTTCCAGGTTCAGCCTGACCCAAACTCTTATGGGAGAATAGTAAACCCTCCAAATGAAAATCAACAGTACACGTTTATAATAAAATGTCCACAAATAGAACTGTATACTAAAATGACTATCAATGCAACACTAAAAGATTTATAAACAAAAATATGATAAAATTACCAAAAAATACATTTTATGACCTACAAATTATATATCTAAAACACAAGCACATCTTAACACTGAAAGTATAAATTTACGTACAAAATATATAGATGTCGGTATTAAATAACCCATAGAGATGTTGATATGTCGCTAAAAGAAATAGACTTAAACCAAGATGTTTCTGGTTATGTAGAAATATAATTATTCAATGCTAATAGTGAGATTATGTTTTTCGATACAAAGATACATACACACACACACACATATATATATATATTTATATATATACATATATATATATATATATATATATGTGTGTGTGTGTGTGTGTGTGTGTGTGTGTATGTATAAAAGTGAACATTGAAGTCAACACTTTGAAGGCAAGAGGCTGTTTCATGCTAGAAGCAATCGTCAGTGTTGACTTCAGCGTTCACTTTTATATTTACACATGGTCTATCTCTGATATTGAGCACTTTATCCAATAAATATAGCACACCTTATGAGTATATATCTTCATATATATATATATATACATATATATATATATATATATATATATATATATATATATATATATGTATATATATATATACATATGTATACATATATATATACATATATATATATTTATATACATATATATACATATATATATATATAGATATATATACATATATATATATATATATATATATATATATATATATATATATATATATATATATATATATATATATATATAGATAGATAGTACATTGTGGCCATGTACTTAATATGTGTATGTGTGTGTAGAATTGGAAAAATACTTTCAAAGGCTTCTTGTTCTCTTCGTGATATTTCTGCGTTGTCTAAAAGCAGATCCAATCTTTATTCTTTGACATTTTTTATTGTCAGCGCCAGTCGATCGAAGACATCAATTGACAGTTACCTTACTAACATCACGTGACGTTGAATCCCTATGCCGTTTGAGATGCCAAGAACGCGCTTCCGTCGTTTTGATCTGATTTAATCGCAGAAAACGTAGAGGCTGGGAAGATGTTGCAATT
>OZ038486.1:20387233-20414733 GCA_964036315.1 Acanthosepion esculentum | reverse complement strand
AGTGATCACTTTTTCCCACGCGACGTGGTTTGGAAGTAATCGCCTGAGTGATATTAACCTAAACGATCAGCTAAAATTCCGACGACAAAGGCGACGCTGTGCTTGCTGGTGTGGGTGAATAAACCGAATATGTTGACGGAAGAGATTGCTAAGAGTTTGAAAATTGGTATCTCAACTCCTTTTCTCCAATGGAAGAGACTTGGGTTCAAGAAACAACGCCTGATTTTTGGCAAATTAACGCAATATCACATGTTACAAGACATGTCTTGTATAAGTTGAAGGTTATGACAGTATAAAGCCTCCATCACCTAATGCATTTTCCTGACTTGTCTGCTTCGGATTTGCTTTTGTTCTTGTCCCCAGAGAACAATTTAAATGACAAATTAACTTAATTTGTACAGTCAGTCGAAAAATATCCCATAAATTTCACGAAGTTTCTACGAAAATAGCCTAAAAATGGGCCTCACAATCCAGGATCTGTGGACGACTACAATGAAGTTAACCACAATGATGTTTCTACGAAAATATCCTAAAAAAGGGCCTCACAATCCAGGATCTGTGGGCGGCTACACTGGAGTTCACCACAGTTAAGTCTTTACGAAAATAGCATCAAAAGCTTGTAGAACGATGGGAGACCGTTGTTAAAAACAACGGCAACTATGTAACTTGACTAATACATGCCATTCTGTAAGTAAATGTTTTTAATCTTCTAATCGGTCACGAACTTTTGCAATGATGTAATACAAATGACAAAGAATAATCCTTAAGCTGGCAACTTGAAAGTAGTGGAACCCATCTATATTAAAATATTTACTCCTGATTTGAACTTAGAATCGTACTTCTCTTAGACTGTTTAATAGTCAGCACAAAAGAACTATGGCAACTCTACGATGTCTACACAGCTAGGGAGATGCGAAGGGTGTAAATTGCAGGGCTTCATTGAAATGACCAAGGAATGAATTGAAAGACATTGGTATGAAATAAAAACCTGCTACCTCAGCTGCAATTTAAAGTGGCTGTCAAAACGTTTACCCACCTCTCAAACAACCATACTAAAAATGATTGCAACCGAGCCTGCAAAATGACTGCAGAAGTATTTACTGATTATACAGAAGCTTCTATGTCTGATGTGTTTAGAGATATGCATATGAGGTGCAACAGCAAAATTTTCCAAGTCGTGTTACAGTATAAATATCGATCCCACGAAATGTTTAAAATCTAAAAAAAAACACTTAGCTAGTTGGGTTTCTTTTTCAAGGTTTTCAGATAAGACATTTAACCATCTTGACACTATTTCTTGTAAGAACCACTAAAAAATAATTTTCTGTCAGACTCACCGTTTTCTCAACTGAGCAATGGTGAGAGGAAAAGGATCATTTAGGTCTTCAGTAATTGTAGGAGCATTCATAATCTGGCTTCTATCTTTAAAGTAAATTCAAGAATCATCAAGAGAAAGGCGAATAAGTTTAAAATAGAGGGAACAGTAGAGTGGAAAACTGGATCAAGTGGTGACAACAGGGATAGGCATCACCATTTCAACTTAGCGATAAAGAGAGCAATTAGAAAAGATTAAACTCAATCCATAAGACCTTTGGCACGTAAGGGAGGTGTTTCACCTATGACAGTCCAAAAAGCAGTGAAAAAAGTCTTGTAAATTAAATTGTACATGAAACCTCTGAGTCAACTTGTTAATCCAGGACAGTAAGTTAAAAAGTTAGACAGGGCGAAGACCATCTTGAATAAGTTGGAAAATGATTCTGGAATAATATATATATATATATATATATATATATATATACGAACTTCATATCAATCATTCATGAACTTCCTATCCTTAGCTAGGATTAATTAATGATGAACATGTCATTTTCGTTCATGACTGATTTCATCACGATTCTTCTGTTAAGCTTGGATTAATTATACATTCTTATTGCTCAAATAAGATTTCATTAGTATTACAAAAACCTCAGAGAATTCCAATAAAATATCTTTAATTATTTCTAAGATACAACATTTCAGAGCTTAATCTAACAATTAGACAATTTTGCTGTCATACTATTTGGAAAATTTTGCTATTACACCCGTGTATATACATATATATTTTTATAGTAAGGATTACTCTGTACATGGCCCGGGGGCCACTTGAGGTAGAAAGTTACGTTAAGTGATAGCGTATAAGTATAGGAGGGGAAGATAACAGTTAACTAGACTTGAACATTAGTAATCGGGGGAACATCTGCTTGGGAGTCTGTACAGTAGGGAAGTGGTCAGCCGGAAGAAGCTGTTTGAGTGGAACTTACTTCTCACCGATGGAATACGTAGGGAATGTGGGTAGTTTGTTACTATGTAAGTGGCATGCCGGGTCGAAGCCGTTAAGATTCGACGTGGCGAAACCAGGGGATGTAATTCTTCCGAGCACCTTCCTTATGAGAGACAAACTCCCTAAGTATGAATTTTGAGTCCAAAACTCGGAGCAAACTAATATTTTATTTCAGATTGTGCAGTGTCCAAAAATAAAAAGAAAAAAAAGCGATAATTAAAAGGAAAGAAAACTCGAAGATTAAATAGATTTTCTTTTAAAGTATTCATTAAAATTTATCTCAATAAGGAAAGATGATATCTTTATCAGTTTAGACGACAAAAATTTCCATCGGACACGTTAAACAACAACAAAAAAATTCTCTCATGTAACAAATTAAAATCAGACAGAGCGACCCGTGAGAGAAAAATCGTACGATTTTATTGTACAATGTTTCCATACTCAGTATCTGTCTATATTTCTGAGATGAGGTATTATGTAGATTATTTACATTATTCGGACCATTCTCCTCATCTGTAATACCCGGAAATTCATACACATAGCACATTGGATAAAGGCGTTAGTTAGATCCAGTGACAGGACCCAAAGAGTGTCAGTTCAATACCCGGTTAAGGCAGTGGAGAACTTTCAGAGGGAAATTAACAGGAGATAACTGATAACTGACATCCATTAAACATGGCACGTGGAACTAGAACAGTGAGCGAAATAAATGTTTCAGTTTGATATTACAACCACCTGAAGAAGGTCGGAGCGTACAACGGCCGAAACGTCGTAATAAATATGGCGAAAAAGATGAGGACAATAGTAAATAATGCAGTTTCCATACTCGCGAGGTTTTTCAGTCTCTCTCTGATAATAATAATAATAATAATAAAAGTGACCAGAAAACTCTTTAAACTGTCAATACTTTTTCGACTGGTTGTCTGTAAATCTACCGAGACCTAAATAACACTTGTATCGCAGGAGATATTTAATAACAAATTTAGGGGAATTTTTAATTAAACAATGGATTTATAGGACGTCTTGCAACGCTGTCCATTAAAAAAATAGAGATAAGCATATATTGACTATATAAGTCAATGTAAATAATCTCTGAAAACCTTTTTACGAAATGGAAAAGGTTTGGAAGTAAATTCGTTCTGTATGTTAGTCTCCTTGTAGCGAATTGAACGTATCAATTTAAATATTAATATCTTTTCCTTCAACAGAGGATAATACGGGTGGGTGCTAAAAAGCATCTCGGTTCGATTAAAAAGTGATTCGAACTACAAAAACAATTTTCAAAAATATCAGATCGCTTGAAGAAATGCGACAATGCCACTAAGATGCAGGAGACTAAAAAGAGTGGAAAACGATGGCAATACTTTAATGGGGAATAAAAGAACATGTCTTCGGAAGACAGAATATTGCGTCTGATGTTAAGTTTAATTTTCGAAGATTATAGGTGCCAGGAAATTAAGAGACCAGAAAAGATTTCCGCAAGCGAGAAGTGCGAGAAAAGAAACTCTTAGAGTAGAACTTACGGTTGCATCTAGCGATTTCAACGGTAAAACGATGATATCTATTTGATGATATCTAGTAGGACGCTTAGATTCATATGACCGAGGCACAGAGGAAACGATCCCATTTGTGCAATTGCCACGAAAATGTTCATAGAAAAGAACACGAGGAAAATACCTTACGGTGGTGGGAAAGTGATTGAAGTCGGGATGCCAGGTCAGGATCGATAACATTGCATACTATTCTTCGGATTTCGTCGAGAATTCCAAGGTATACAGCAGGAGCACCAGACCAGATATGGCAGTAATATTCAATTCACGGTCAAATGGTAATTGGAGCCGGTGAATAACCATCTTCTGTTGACTTCTATATCAATACTGGTGAAAGCTACAAATGTTCTATTCAGCACCCTTCCCTCATCGATATACAAAATCTATACGACACATAAACCCACACACACACACACACACACACACACACACACACACATATATATATATATATATATATATGTATCTTAAAGCTTGCTATATCTGTATAAAATATTTTAAACATTTTAAACGCTCCATTTATTTTTAAACAATATATTTATTCATTTTTGTCTATTGGCCTAAATATTTGAGAATTCTTATTAATGAAAGATATGTTCCACCGTAAAAATTGTGTACCCAATTCTAGGAGATATCGCCAATCGAACAAGATCGAATATTGCCTTATAAGCGCAGATCCTTCCCAGATTCTCGAAAGTTCATATCGGTTCAGTATCGTATCCCAGAGCAAATAAATCAATTTCTAAAGAAGTAACAGATTTATTTAGTTCCTCCAGACTGAATGGTAGGTTATAGCTCTCAGCATTACTTGATTTCAAGTTTAGTTTTTGTTTTTCCGCTTTTTATTTCAGCTTTAGAAAGTTGCCGACTAATATCCTTGGCAGATTAATTTCTAGAGATTGTTCACCGATATCCTTTTTACTGCTTAATTTATAGTTCTTTATCGACAGTTGTTTTACAGTTTTTTGTTTGTTTGTTTTTTTTTATATTTGCCTGCTATTTTCTTTATCCTATTCTAGACGCATATTACTTTTGTAGCAGAATTGAGCCTTTTGACGTAGTTTTCCCAGCATTCTTTTTCAGTTTCCTTAATTATTTTCTCTGCTTAAATTGAAGTAAATTAGAGGTTGTAGGTTGTCTGTTGAAGTATCTCAGAGCTGTTCTTAACCTGATGACCCCTTTTACATTTATCATTGAACCAAGGTCCGATGCGGGTTTTTTTTTTGTTGTTTTATTTTTATTTTATTTTTTGGGGTGCTGATTTCTTTTGGAATGCATTTCTCAGGTATAGAGATAACGATCTCCGTAAAGTGTTTCAAATCCTTGATGCTTCTTCCTTCAACCAGTTTTCCAGAAGATTGATTTCTAAATTCTTCCCCATTCGCTCCGCCCAATTTCCAAAGGAGTGGATTTTTTTGTCATTATGTTCTGAGTTTTGTGGGAATGATTGGCAAGTGATAGCTACCGCATGTGTCCGCCTGTAGCTTCCAAGAGGAATACATATATATTGATGGATCACATGTAGATAAGTCTATCGCCTAATAGCTGCCTGAAGATGGATTTATGTAAGTTGGGGTTTTATCATTATAAATGCATAAATCGTTGTTGTAAATTATTGTTTCCAAGTTTCCTTTTCGATTGTGTCTTTACAGCCCCATATGGTGCTGTGACCGTTAAAGTACCCTAGTATAATAAAAAAAAGGTGCAGTATGTTGATTTACGATATTTTGAATTTCAATTTCATTTATTGGTTCATTCGGTGGGATATATAGTGAGCAGATGTTTATTGTCCTGTGTAAGGTCATTTCAATAGCAGTCGCCTGTGAAGTTATTAAATTTATTTAACTTTGAGCTACATTCCTAACTAGGATAGATATACCGCCTGACGCTGGATGTTCAGTATCATTGCATAGTTGTATTGCTAGTATTCTTTTATATTCAGTTTTTTATTTTACTTAAGCAATGTTTCCCGGAGACAAAGAACTGCCGGTGATATTATCAGAAAGCGTTAATATACCTTTATTCCACATTGAATTATTTGATACATGATTGCCAAACGTTTGGGGGCATTAGCTTAGTATGTGGTCGTGTCTTAATATTTCGAGGTTTTGAGTTTCAAGTTTATGGCCATTCGTAGCGTTCTGCTTTTCCACCTCCATTTCTTCCAGTTTGTCAAATCGGTTTCGGGTAGGAAATTAGTCAATGCGAATTTCTTGTTTTTGTTTGGCGGGTTCATTTTCTTTTTTAGGAGATAAGTTTTTAAGTCTGTCTTTAATAATTTTTTGATAGACAGATAGCAGATTGCTGTAACCTTTGCTTCGTAGGACTCTAAAATCCACATTCATAGCCTGGGAGTTTATGTTCGCGTTCAACTAGCTTTGGATAGGAAACTCTCTCTTGAATCTTCAGATCATCCGTGTATGTGTCTCGGTCTAGTTCTCCTCACTTCAGTAAGCTATCTCTTCTTTCTCTACCGTTTGCCTTCCTCTCAAAACTGTGGTGTACTCGATATCATTTCCGATAATATAGACAAGGCCATCTCTCTACATCCGCTTGCATACATATACGTGGTTTGGTTTGTATTTATTTTTTCTTTATTTATTATTTCAATTCATTCATTGGCATTTCGGGGGGACCAGTCTGCACTATCTCCTTGGAATATATGTCTTTCAGGTAGTTATGACTATTGGAAGGCGTATTGGAATAATTCTAGCCAAACGAAGAAATATCGCCAGCAGGAACATTGGAAGAGTGTTAAGCTTAGCATCGATTTGACTCTACCATTAACCAAACCGTATAATTTCAGGAGTCAGAAAGTCCTGGGTATGATGATAAACTATATCCGGCATCAAGGCCTCTGATCGAGAGAATGGAGGTTTTGGGGAGTATGGAACCACTTAATTGCAGTTATTTCTACTTCCACCCTGGGAAAAACAGGGTGGACACTGTTCCAATGCACCTGAGAAATTTCAAATTTCTGTATTCAATTATTAAGGCAACAATGTTAATTAGTAGTTATTGAATTTTTGCTATTGTTGAATATGTAAAATTATTTTTTTAAATTACAGTATGTACATTCACTTACGTGCTAATGCCCTTGGAAAAGGTACAAATCTTCTTCTTATCCCCCAGCTATGGGTAAATAACAGTACAAACCGGGCTCTATAGCCTTGGATGTCAACTAGTCTACCGCAGAAAGAAATGGCAACGTACTACGGGAAAAACCTGCCTCGTCAGTCATGTATCGAAAGGCACATAACTGAAAGATATCTTTTTTTATTTTGGTTGTTCATTATCTTTATATATAAAAAAAAATCACCGCCTGTTATGCGTACTCACCCCGGAGGACGGCATTTGGACGTGTCAAGGCGGAAAACCAGTCACCTTGACAGGTCAGGGCTCCACAAACCAATATACCCATATTTGAAAGAGATTCTGAGCACGCGTTAAACCATTTGTTGCACTTCTCAAATCTTAAGTGTACAAATTGGTATGTTTACAAGCATGTCTCTGTTTGGATCTCTTTGAAACGACTGACTCTCAGTCTTCACTATCTAACGCATTTGCTCCGATGAGCTGCTTTCGCTGGTTCCTAGGCCTCATGAATTCAAACGTCCCACGAGGCTGGCATCCCGTTCCCACCCCTTCACCGTTGAAACTTTTAGATGTAGACATCTCTTCTACTCTAATAGCTTCAGGTCTCCCACATCTCGCCTGTGGAACTCCCTTCCTTATTCCTGTTTCCCTGACAAATACAATCTCCAACTATTTAAGTGTAACGTCAATCGACATCTCCAGTTGCCTTGATCTATCCACTTTCCTTCTCCACATCCTTTCACTTTTCATTCCTATCTGCTCTCGCTCCAAATCTTCTGTAATCCCCTTTCCTTGATCGGTCCACTATCTTTCTCCACATCCTCTCCTTTACCACTCCTATGTGCTCTTCCTCCAAACCTTCTGTAACCCCTTGCGTGCTAGTGGCTTCCAGCCTTTCTTGGGGTAATAAGCTTAAAAAAAAACAGGTATGATAAAAATGGTATGTTATCCCCGTGTTTATTTGGCGTATTGTATTCAGTTAGAACGTAAACCATAAGATGACATAGTTATAGGCATTAAAGCTTGGCATGACCGGTCAACTGATAGGATCAGGCCTCTCCGACTGCCCGTCTAGTCCAAGTAAGGACCAAAGTGGCGTGTTTGGAATTAGAAGTATATAACCCTGAGTCCTGAAGCCCTCGAACACCAGGATCGCATCCCGACACATTACGGGTCGCCAAGCACAGCAAACACGTAGCTTGATTGGCAGTGGTGGGAGTTTAACTTTCGGCAGAGGTACGCTCGACGTATTCTGAATCCCCAGCCGATCCCTCGGGTTATCTTACAAATTTAATAATAATAATAATAATAATAATAATATATATATATATATATATATATATATATATAATATTAAATTTGATTATGACGATATTATATATATATATATATATATATATGACTATATATATATATATAATAGTAAATTTGATGATGACGATATTATATATATATATATTATATATATATATATAATATTAAATTTGATTATGACGATATTATAGCTATATATATATATATGACGATATATATATATATATATATAATATTAAATTTGATGATGACGACATTATATATATATATATATATATATATATATATATATATATATGACGATATATATATATATATATATAATATTATATATGATGATGACGATATTATATATATATATATATATATATATATATATATATATATATATATATATATATATATATATATACATATCGTCATCAACATCATCCCGTAGGGCGGATCCGAATGCAGAAGCCACACTAACTCTTTACGACAACGGTCTATTAACGACAGCCATCAGCAATTGACATCGCCCAACCAGTTTTGTGTTGTCGCCAGCTCCTGCGTCCACCTTCAACAATGCCTTGCATAATAGTCATGCACAGGCTGTCATGACTTGTAATGTGTCGAGGTCACAGCATTTTTGTCTGTTGGACAGTGTCGAGAAGAGGTTCCAGTTGGCCCACAAAACGTTCAATGCTTTTCTGCACGACTCATTGGTTCATATTTGTTATCCTTCTCTCTGTCTGCCAACCGTGTTCACGTTTCAAATCTATATTGAAGAATGGAGACTATATATATATACTTGGGAAAACTAAATAAAAATATAAAATTTTCCTTTTCTGCCACATTCAACGAAGCATTATTAAAATAAATCTTGCTGCCCAAATGCACACACACGTGCAGACGCGCGCGCACAAACACACACACACACATATATATATATATATATATATATATATATATATATATATATATATATATATATATATATATATATATATAAGATATCGTACATTGTGTGTCTGTTAACCCTTTGAACCCTGCGTTCCTGAACAATTTTAACCCTTCTGTCTGAGCTTCTGGTCCAAAATTCGCAAGTAATTGATATGTAATGTTTCAAGGTAGATATAAAAATAATTTTACCCACCGCTCAACCAGTAGCTGGGCATTAAATCATTTTTCGCTACCACCGGTGAAGTATTGGTCAGGGCTCAACTGGTTAATAAGAAAGTGTTCGATGTAATATAGCAGAGCATTATTTTATTGTCAAAGGAATAATATAAGAAGAACACTTATATTCGTTTGTCATCTGCGGCGAGAACTGGTTGAATAGTTATTATAGGATGTATGGCAGTTCTACTTTTAAAGTTCCACCAGCTATCAATAAATAGCAGAAAAGAACTCTCTAATGGGAAAGTTTTAATAGTGGAATTGCTTCATGTTAAAATTCAAATGCCTTTAGGATATTCCAACAACCACAGCTATAACTACGATACAGTAAACAGACTATATGCATTGAATAAGAGAAAGGTTAAGAAAAGCTGTATAATTCTAGATTTGAATCCTGTTTATCCATTAGACACCGCTGTACGTATTGTTGAAAGGGTAAAACCTGTTCATTACGTATGGAAGGTAATTTCAAGTTTCGCCATGTTTGTTTTGACGACGCCACTTTAATTATTGTTGAATATAAAATTAAAAAAGTTGTGATAAAAATCAGAAAATACCTCGAAGAAAAAACTAATTAAGAAACGGAAATAAAAATGCACTTAAGTCGATTTTACGAGGAATTACATTCGCCATCAGAAAGATTTGGGATATTTTTACTTTCGACCATTTACTTACTTTTAATGGCAATGTTTTTAAACAACAAAAATAAATGGAATAAATCTATTTGTAATGGCGGGGAAAAAATAAACTTTATCTCAAAAATCTCGAAAACTGGAAAAAAAACTGACTAGTATCATTCAATGCATCCAAAACTAGACTAGTAAGATTTCATTACTACTAAAACCTAAACCAGCACCAATTCTGGTGAGCGTTCACAACCTCAAAATGTGTCTCACCCCGAACACCTACTGGATCTGAAATTCATTTCCGATCTCAAGTAGAACGCATATATGGTCAGTTCCTTGTATAAATGTAGAAAATACCAAAATCCCCCTAACATGTTCTGTCTTTATAAGATAATGGTGAATCCAGGTTCCAGCTTTTCGAAACCTGCGGTTGCATCGTCCTTATTGCATTAAAGACAGCAATCTGCTGGATAATGAGGTAAGCGTGACATTAGTCACGCGGACTGGGCAATTTTTATCATTATTCTGTATGTAAACTTAAGGAATCAACTCATATGCTAGGCCACAAAAAATCTTCTGAGCCGACCAAGCATAGAAATGAATACACTATGGGAACCAGTAAGAAGTAGTGCCAGAGAAAAGCGATAATAACCACAAAGTTGCAATATGAGCTCTGGTAAAAACTGTAAGGATAACAGCAAAAGATTGCAATATGAGCACTGGTAAAAATGGTTACTGAAGACATTAGGTTTATAATACCAAGAAATTCATACACAGATGTCCTCAAGGGCACATGGCCCAGTGGATAAAGGCGTTGGTTAGATCCAGTGACATGACCCAATGAGTGTGAGTTCAATACCCGGTTAAAAATGGAGAACTTTCCGAGGGAAAATTAACAGGAGACAACTGATAACTGACATCCATTAAACATGGCACGTGAAACTATAATAGTCCACCCCAGTGAGTGAAATAAAAGGTTCAGTTCGACATTCCAACCAACTGAAGAAGGCCGGAGAGTAAAACGTTGTAATAAACATGGCGACAAAGGTGAGGACAATAGTCCGAGTAATGTAAATAATGTACATAATACCTCATCTCAGAAATATAGACAGATATTAAAACGAACTTATGTTACATTCTATCGCAGTGGGCTGATCGGTAAATACTTGTCACTTGACGCGTTATGACAACTAGATAGAAATCTACCGTCATTTCTCCAGAAACCCCCAAAATATTAGCTTTGTGCCCTATTAAAATAGGAAAAGCCCAGATCTGAAATGCTGATTTGCTATATAGGAAGTAGATACACAATCTGAATATCCTACACTGCAACCTGTACCGCTGTCTTTTACTAAGTTCAACTTAAATCTCTACTCCTATGAGAGGAGAGCTGAAGCCAGAGCTACCTTTGGGATCCTTTTCTCGTAATAGGTCCTTTAGCCTACAAAGCTTTTCTTGTGTCTGGGTCCGGGCTCAAGCATACAGTTCTGCTGCTTTGATTCCATTTCGTTACGCTCTACCTTGAGCGGCGCTATGTAATGGGGGTGGGTAGTAAAAAAAAAAGCTGAATTTATGTCAGCTTAATAGAAAAAGTGGACGTGACGAGAACATTATTTTAAAAGAAACAAAAAAATCTCTAATTGCTCCAAAAAAAGAAGAAAGCATGTTACAGGTAACTAATTCTGAAAACCTAAGAAAAAAGACAAAAACTGATAAAAATTAAAGAAATTGGTGCAGGAGAAAAATATTCAATTATAAATTTGGTAAGAATCAGGACGATTAAATCATGTTATTTTTTTTTTAAATAATCAACTTCCCCGATGAGGAACACTCAACTCTGTTCCAGTAATTCTCTTCCGAATATGATAAGACGCAATAGGATGACCTGAAACGTCGCCAAATAGTCAATAAAATTCGGACAGATCTGACGAATTTCTCTAATTTTAAAACCGAAATACGATTTACTTATAACATTTCCATTATAAGCAAGTCCTTTGGCGATTCTCTCTGTCTGTTCTATTGATAAACTTGATAACTGGCTATTAGGAAGCAATCAGGCCGGCTCTCATTAAAGAACTTCGTTTTCCAAATCGAATTTGTGCGAAACTTTTACAAATCGCTCCAGGAAAAAAGTTCAATTTTCTTTCGACATTGTTATTGAAAGTTTGATAATTGCGAATTGTAAGAATATAATTTGATTATAATATACTTTTTCTGGTCTCGTCTTTTATTGTAATTATTTGATAGATTTGCTTTTTTTTGTGACTAATAACATTGATAAAAGAACAAAACCTATTTCACCTGCCCATGTATCTGTGCACATAGCTGGAAATCTTAAAAGTACAAATTTCAGCGAATAATTATCATAAGTCCCTAGACTGCTTCGATCGTCTTGAGGAACCGAGCACATCTATTCCCCAAACGGACCACGGAATATGAGTTGAGTCTTCGTCGGTCCGTACACTCGGCCATCAGGATTGAATTCAGTGTTGTCCTCCTTGACCAGTTTTTATCCAAGGCTAAAGATCCCTGTCCGCTCTTTTGTTTACCCACGGGTAGGGATAACAGAAGGATCCATACATTTACCAAAGGTTTTAGCACGTAAGTGAATGATGAACTCGATTAGAATTTAAAATTGGCTCTCCGGTTCCTCAATCCGAGCCATTATCCACTATTCCAACATGTCTTGGGTGGCGCATATTGCTAGAAGACAGAATGATGTTATAGTAAGAATCCTATCTTCCACAAAAAGGGTACGAATGAAAATCTCGTGAACGCTATAAGATTGAGTCATAAATAATTTCCGTTTAACTTTATTCTTTATAAGGTAAAGTACAATTAAATTTTATTCAAATATATATTCACAATTATTTGCGATGACTTGTTGTCGCTTATCAGGCAGTTCCTCGATATGTTTTCAGTAAAATTTTTGCAGGTTTCATGCGATAAAGTCTTCGATGTGCTCTTGAATCTTGTTTTCATTAGAGAATTATATAAAGTTTTCGACATCAAATCACTTTGTAATTGACAACAAACAATAAATAACCTGTCGGTGCAAGGACAGATGGATATAACAGGCGGGGGTATAACAGGCAAACCGAGATACATTTTTCCCCATGTTATTCTTGTTGCATTGAGCCATGAGTAGTCATGGAGGCGAACAATAGTTTATCTACTGACGAGAAGAGGATGCTTTCCGGCGCACAATTTATGGACAGGTATAAAGAAGCAGTTAGTGTTGAATTGGGATTTCGAAATTAGAGTTCTAAAAACACAATTAAACACTAATTGCATAATAGGTTCAGTAGATTAACCATTTGGTCGAAAAACGACCCTCACTCCCCAAAAGAGAAAACAGCCCAATGATCCATTCACACTTACAACATGTCTTTGTTGTGTGTACGCCAGTCGGTGGCCATCGAATTTACTGCTATAAGTATAGTCTACGGCACTGATCACCACTCCGCGCGGGACCTTAGTAAGCTCGGTCAATAAGATTCATTATTCAAAGAAGTATCTTGTTTATAAGTGTTATGGTCCAAGTCCCTTGTACCACTGTGATGGTCCAAGGTAGAACCAATGAAGAATAACTCGTACACAGGTATAGAATAACACAGATATATTATGAACATAAATATATACAGAGAAGTAGAAGTATTAGTAATGACTATCAGATTTGGTTAGAGTATGTTGTCTCGACAAGTATCACTATTCCAATATTCTTACAATTAATACTCACTGCTTCCTCTTGAGGCGCAGTATTTATAATGTCCGGAATAGTCCCTTATTATTATGGGTAAGTTCCCATAACAATAAGCAACTATATTCAGATTTTACTAAATCATAAGAAGAAAAACTATCAATGACGACTATATATATATATATATATATATATATGTGTGTGTGTGTGTGTGTGTGTGTGTGTGTGTGTGTGTGTGTGTGTGTGTGTGTGTGTGTGTGTGTGAAAGTCAACATTGAAGTCAATATTAATAAAACATTGAAGTCAACACTTAGAGGCGACAGTCTGTTTCCTGCTAGACTCAATCGAACAGCTCTCGTGGTCTGACGATTGCGTCCAGCATGAAACAGACTGTCGCCTCTAAGTGTTGACTTCAATGTGTTATTAATATTGTATAAAAGTCAGTTATGTGCCATGCGTGATACAAGCTTAGGCGATCATGTACCTTTCGATACATGACTGACGAGGCAGAATTTTTTTCCCGCAGTACGTTGCCATTCCTTTCTGCGGTAGACCAGTTGACATCCAAGGCTATAGAACCTGGTTTGTCCTGTTATTTACGCATAACTGGAGAAGAAGAAGAGGATTTATACCTTTCCCAAGGGTATGAGCACGTCAGTGAATATATATACTGTAATATAAAAAAATATATATTTTTACATATTCAACAATAGCACACATTCATTTATTACAAATTAACTTTGTTGTGACAACAGAAATAATTTTCAATGACAATCAGTTAACATGTTGCCTTAATAACTGAATACAGAAAATATGAAACTGAAATTCTCAGGTGCATCGGAATTGAGAATGACGCCTTCCAATAGTTAAATGTCATATCAGCCCTCGTATAAGGCACTGAATGATGGACAATTCTCTCACAGACGAACAAGAAGCACCAGAAATATGTTTCTACAGAATGATTCTGAGACTCCTATGGACAATCGATTAAATTTTAAGGGAATGGAAACAAAAGGAACGCTTATGCTTATGCTATATCTTCGTGAACGTTTGTGTACTTCCTGTTACCGCAACAATAACTGGGTTATACCATTAGGACAATGTCCTGTGTCCGACATAAAGTCCATCGCGTATATATGAAACGAAATGGAGAGTTATATTCGGCCGGTCGATTAATCAACTTCAAATAACAGTAACGCTTAACATCTCTTTAAAAAGGATGCCACGTTGGACTGCTTCAATTATTCGCCTAGAGAGAGTGTTAAACGATACAGGGCAGCTCATTCCTGATTCCTGCACATCGGTGTATACTGAACAGATATTGACCCTAAGGTATATCGTTTTTGAAGAATAGAACCTTATTAGCTTTGTTGGTAGATAATGAAGTAAATATACAATAACAATCACGCCTCTATCAATGAAACTGACCAGCATGGAATGACGTGACTCGATTTCGTTTATGGTTGTTTAACTGCATATCAAATCCTTATTCGTCAATCAACGCCGAAGTTTAATTTTCTTGAAGTAATAAAAATATGACATATGTTATTCAATCGTCTAGAATCCAAGCTCAGAGTCCAAAGAAAAAAACCTCCAACACGAGTAAAGTAAAAGTAACTAAGCAAAGTGTTCAATACACTAAGTATAGCAAATCTAACTATGAGCCAGGCAAACCTACATAGGTTTAGTTAGATTTGCCTGGCTCTTTAGGTTCATAGTTATACATATATATATATATATATATATATATATATATATATATATATATATATATATATATATATATATATATATATATATATATATATATATATATACATATATATACATACATATATATATATATATATACATATATATATATACATATATATATATACATATATATATATATACATATATATATATACATATATATGTATATACATATATATATATACATATATATATATATATACATATATATATATATATATATATATATATATATATATATATATATATATATATATATATATGTGTGTGTGTGTGTGTGTGTGAGTGTGTGAGAAAGAACAGATGGAGCAAAATCCACTTTTCGTAGGATTTACTTTCAAAAATATGCCCAATACAAAGTAAAGCAATATATTATTATTATATTTTTATTATACGAGATTATAATAAAAAACATTTTGAAATCACTAGAAAAAAAAGGTTTTCATTTTTATTTTTTTGAGATTTTCACCCCAAGCAAGTCTGGAAGCCACTAGCATGCAAGGGGTTACAGAATGTTTGGAGGAAGAGCAGATAGGAGTGGTAAAGGAGAGGATGTGGAGAAAGATAGTGGATCGATCAAGGCAAGGGGGTTACAGAAGATTTGGAGCGAGAGCAGATAGGAATGAAAGGTGAAAGGATGTCGAGAAGGGAAGTGGATAGATCAAGGCAATTGGAGATATCGATTGACGTTACACTTAAATAGTTGGAGATTATATTCGTCAGGGAAACAGGAATAAGGAAGGGAGTTCCACAGGCGATATGTGCGAGATATGAATCGACTGGAGTAGAAGAGACGTCTACATCTAACAGTTTCAACGGTGAAGGGGTGGGAACGGGATGCCAGCCTCGTAGGACGTTCTGCTTTCACAATTGAATACATGGTAGATGAATCTCAGCTTTTGTGCATATTCATGTATGTGTAGACATAATCTTTAAAGGCGGTGATATGTTTGTTTTATGTATTTGCTGAAGGCTTTTTTAGAATACAGTTTGATTTTTTAAGAAATTATTGGATATTATATGGTTTAGTGGATTAAGATATTATATGGATTAATGGATTGGGGTATTATATGGATTAATGGATTGGGGTATTATATGGATTAATGGATTGGGGTATTATATGGATTAATGTCGTGAAAGAGTTCTTTCATGATGGTTGTTTTTTTTTTTTTGGTTGGTTTGTTGTTTTCGTTTAGCGGTTTTTCAGCCTCTATGAGTTAATTAACCCCAAAATCTAAATATTTTGAACACAATTTTATAGCTTCAACTAAATATAATTTGAACGCAATTGTATCTCTACAAATACAAATAAAATGTATTGTTTTTATTTTTTTGCTACAAAATATATTGTTGGTAATTCGACTATAAAATCTATTGCTTTACAAGTGTACTGTTGGTAATTTTACTATAAACATGTATTATTAGTATTTTTTTATATAAAAATATACTGCTACTATTTTTATGATAAAAATATATTTTTCTACTTTCATATTTATTTATTTATTTATTTTTGTTGTCTGGGATTCACTCTTTTGCCCATAGCTGGGACTCTAACAGGTGCTGCCGTCACTTAATTGCTGTTGTTCCCAGAGTGGAAGTGGAAACAACAGCAATTAAGTGGTTCTGTACTACTCAAACCTCCAGTCTTCAGATCAGAGGCCTTACTGCCGGATATAGTTTATCGTCATACCCAGGACTTCCCGACTCCTGAACTTACACGGTTTGCTTAATGGTAGGTTCAAATCGATGCCAAGATTAACACTCTTCCAATGTGCCTGCTGGCAATATTTCCTCGTTTGGCTAGAATTATTCATATACAAACACACATCTTTTGCTCCCCTTTCAGATTTAGCTGTCTGAACCTGGCAAGAACTTTATTCATTGAACCAGAGTCAATAACGTTATTGCTTGATATTGATAATTGATACTGAGTCTTTCTTGCGGCATGTTCGTATTGGTGATGCAAACTTTGTTCATAATATTACTACAGTAGAATCCCTGACAAGCGGACTAAGAAGGCCTTCTGGATATGAGAAATTGGTTACAAATTCCGGATATGTGAGGTTGTATTTAGATTAAAATAAACTTATTTTCAATGTTTTATAGTAAACAAAATAAGGTAATGGAAATATAACGGAATTGATTTTAAGGAAAAAGAAGTAAATTATGTAATGTTAATGAAAATTCATTAAATTAAGTCTGCCACGTATGCAAAACAAATATTGTAATGAGGATTTTTTAATCGCTGTTGCATGATGATTCTTTCTCTTCTAATGTCATTCTCAACTTTTTCCGCATTTCGTTTTGCTTTTATTCTTGACATTTTTTAAACGAAATGCACTTTTCTTTACTCTGCGTGTGTTTTTGCAATCGTCATAGCTGAATGCTGGCTTTCTTTCCATAAAACTGACAACATTTTCAATAGCTTTTCAATTTAAGGCCAGGTTTCATCAGAATCATGTTTTTTATTTCCTTGTTCATTTGGACAGTGTGTACCCTGGAGATTAGTTTCTTTGGAAGATTTTATATCATACAATGCTGGCTTTCCTATGTTGAACTCAGCCATTAGATATAATGAACTTTCACCACCGTTTAGTCTGTTTAAAATTCCTCTTTTTGCGATAACTCCAAAGTTGTGATCCTTTTCTCTTATTCCCATCATCTTTTGCACCAATACAAGCCATTAGGGTGAAATAGGCATAAGCAATTATCCAAAGTAAATTTCCTGAAAAACAGAAATTTCAAATCAGTTACATATCACCCAAATAGTTCAAATATGCACATCAAAATCATGTCCGGATAAGCGGGATTTCGGATATGAGGCGGGATGCGGGATTCTTCATATCCCGGATCTCTCATATCCGGAACGGATATGAGAGATCCGGGATATGAAGAATCCCGCATATGAGAGTTTCAAGATATGAGGGATTCTACTTTATTACGTGATTTGTTACGTTTTGTATTTTTGTCTTTCCATCAGTCACAACGTATTTTTGCAGTATCAAAAACGGGGTGTGGTCAATCCTCAGTGGGTGTCTGTATTTGTAATTGTAAATCGATAAAGAAATCGCGTGGTGTCGTGCTTTTCATACATTTGTCAAGTGATAGGCATCTACACATCTCCCCACTAAGGTAGGCTGTGGGGTACCCATAAGCAAAAATACGGACCGAAGACAATTATTGTGCAGTTCTTGTAAACCATTGTCACGCTTATTTCAGTATCAACCAATCCTCTCTCACAACGAGTTCAGTGCCGGCGCAGGGTTGGGAAATCCTGCGACTAGGTATTAGAGTAAAACAGATACAACTCACTGATCTCAGCCAAAATGGTAAAAAATGATGTATTTATTTATCTCTCTACTGTGATAGTAGATTAAAAACGTCGGTTTAATACGAGATATGCGTAAATACAGACCAAATAGAAACATCGTGCATTCTCTGCGAACAATTGTCGAATTGGGGTCAGTATTCACCAAAACCCCATCATTGTTGTAATGAGGAAGGTGCTGCCGCAAGAATGGGATAGCTGCGACCATATTTTTCATACTTTAAGGAGAACGATACCCTGCTTTGATCCCAGACCGAAGTGGCATCTGGCAAGAGTAATAAACAAATATGTGTCATAATGAAAGAGCTAATTCTTAGAACGACGTAAAACAAACACAAAGACGAAATTCATCTCTGAATGCAACAGTAGCGAATTACAAAGCATAAAAAAAATTGAATTCCTTGATCGCATGATTTCAAGATGACTTTTTTGTCTGTACATTTTTTGTCTTTAGATTTTGTCTGGGACGGGGAGTGATCATTATTTACTCTCTTTACATGCGAACCATTGTCTTCATCTTTGTTGTTGCTATCACAACATTTCGACCGTTGTTTATTTTCGGACTTCTTTAGTTATATGTCGATCCGAACTGAACACTTTATTTAATCTACAGAGCTAGACAGTATAGAGGACCGTGTCGGTTTGAATGTTGTTGAATTAGGAATACGTGCTGTTTATTTCTGCTAGACGGTCCAGGTACAAGAAGATGGCGGGCTCAAGTTGAGTCCAACCGAAGATGTAAAAAAAAACAAACAAGACCAATATATATATATATATATATATATATATATATATATATATATATATATATATCAACAAATATATGTATTAAACAACAAAATTTACAAGTGACAATGACATCAGCATTTGTATTTATGTGTGAACGTAAAGAGTTTGTATATTGGTGAATGTTCGTACGTACGTGTATTTGTGTATCATGGCCTTTTCCCACAAAGCGAGAGATCACATTTTTAAATAAGTCCGCTGAAATGCAAAGTAGAAAGAGAACGAGAAAAGAAATCGCCCAGTATTTATAGATTAGGGAGAGCGTGCTCTAGTGAAATATTTGGACAATTAAGGAGGAGTTAACTCTGACAACTGTTCTCGTTCGACTATTAATGTCTAGGGATATCTCTTTTAGTTATTACTTTCAGTATTGGTCAGTTTTTAATCACACAATTTCCACTGTATCCAATTACACACTGCCAGGACTACGGATTGAACTGTCATTCAATATTTTTCCAGATCCACGAAAAGAAACGCTTCAATCTACCAACCGAAGGTTACAATGGTCGAAACGTCATGATACAAAGATGAAGACAATAGTCCGGACGTAAATAGTGTAAATAAGGATCACTCTTCATCCCAGAAAATCAGGCAGCAATCCAAAAAAATAGTCTGAAGACAAAAGAAAAGAAAAAAAAACTCATGACTAAAATTTATTGGATAAAAGTAAAAAAGTATAGTAAGACAATTGGCTCTTGATTTCCCGTTGATTACAATGTATGTGAGTGAAACTTCTAATAATTTTATTCTCAAATATTACAAAATGTCTTTTCTAAGGATAACATTTTTCCTACACTGAAAAATATAATTTCTGTCTTGCTATAGTCATAAATATATTCCTCCTGGAACCGCCAATATGGGAGTAGGTAGTTTCACCGATCGTCTGGTACAGAATCCTTCTTGGTTTTTTGAACAGAGGTGCAAGTTTGTATGCTTCATATAGGGTTTCCTATTCACTCTATAGTTTTTCAGCCTCTTTTACACCCTGTAACTCTTTGAGTTTTAGAGATATCACTGCGTTGATTGGGGTGAATTAATTGAAACAAAATATATATGTAGAAAATACCAGATTTATATATGTATATATACATGCAGAACATATGTTTCGAAGTGCGTTATCACATCTCATTAGGCGGTAGTAAACGATGATTATTATAATTCAAATTGTAGCGGATTTATACATGTTCCAATTTAATATACTACAATAAAAATATTGTTCTACCATTTAAATGTCTGAGATTTATGGGATAAAACGCAAGATAGATTAAAATCAATCGTATGAATAATTTATTGTAGAGTCTGTATAGTGTGACGAATTTTAGTAAGTGTAGATAATTTGTGGCACAAATCCGAAATCATGGAGCATCCTGTGAATATCGAACTCACTACTCAGTCGTAATTGATATAACGCAAACTCTATGGTGTGGTATGTGATATAATGGAGTTTATTTCTTTGTTTATGGTGATAATCGATGTGGAAATAATGATATTGGTATCAGGATTAATAGGATCAAAGTTTTTAAAAGTTATTTCCCCTTGGGAGTGTTCCTCGAATTGCTGATTTTCGCCCACGTTTTCTGCAGTCTCATACAAAAAGAAAAGAAAAAGAGATAGAGAAATAGAGAAATAAAAGTCGTGTACAAAGAAGCCGTAGAGATTTCTTCCAATAAAGCATTTACGCCATTCATTGTTTTTAAATTAAAAGTTTGGCTTGGCATTGGCTTGGGTTTCTATATTATCGCCACATTCAATGGAATTCAAAATCGAAACAAGAAAATAAAACTAAAGAAAGTTATTTAAATCTGTCGTTATAGGAGATCTGGTGGAAAAGAAAAGCCAAATATACAATTGCTTTTACCCAACATCGGCGACCAGCGAAGAAGAAATCTCTAGTGTTTCTCCTTTTACCCGACTTTGCTCTTTACAAGCTGGTTGGATTTTTCTCAGGATCTTATATTAATGAATTCTGGTTGAATGGATAAAAACCTTAGTCTAAGGGGACTAGAGAACTGTACTTGCTCAATATTTTTAAATAGACAAGGGTGTAGACCAATGGTTAGCATAGCAAATGTAGTGAATTCGATTATCTCGCGATATTCTAGTTTTAATATCTTAGCTATTAAATTTATTATAGATGCCAATTTATTGTTGCTAAGTTTTGCGCTCACTTCAGGTCATAAAGAATATTACACAAGTCATTATATAATTATTATCTTTAATTCTTAATCATTAACAAACACTGTCTTCCTTATTTACATTTTTCTATAGTAAAATAATTCGAAATTATTACTAATATACAATTGAAAAAGTACAATAACTGAAAATGCATATCTATAGTAAAACAATTTGCAAGATTTCTGTTGATTACAATGTATGTGAGTGAAACTTGTTCTAATAATTTTATTCTCAAATATTTCAAAATGTCTTCTGTAAGGACGAAATGTTTGCTACTCTGAAAAATATAATTTCTGTCTTGCTATAGTCATAAATATATTCCTCCTGGAACCACCAATATGGGTGTAGGTAGTTTTACCTATCTTCCGGTACAGAATCCTTCCTGGTTTTTTGAACAGAGGTACAAGTTTGTATGCTTCATATAGAGTTTACTATTCCCTCTATAGTTTTTCAGTCTCTTTTACACCAGTTAACTCTTTGGGTTTTAGAGATATCACTGCGTTGATTGGGGTGAATTAATTGAAAAAATATATATATGTAGAAAATACGAGATTTATATATGTATATATACATGCAGAACATAGGTTTCGAAGTGCATTATCATATCTCATTAGGCGGTAATAAATGAGGATTATGATAATTCAAATTGTAGCGGTTTTATACATGTTCCAATTTAATATCCTACAATAAAAAATACTGTTCTACTATTTAATTGCATTGAGCCTTATTTTAAATTAATGTTTTGAACATTTGATTTTATATTTGATTCGTTCTCAGTTCATTTATATACTAGCAGCATGGCCCGGCGTTGCCCGTGCTTGATTCAAAAATCGTACAACTCATACAGCAATCGCTATCACTTGACTTAAAATATTTTTGCCCTTCCTTGCCTTTAAAGGAGTGCCCTTTGCCGTGCTGATGTTGCTACATGCCTTACTTCTTGGCTATCTCACACTGCGAATTTTTTCTAAGCTCTATACTAAACATTAAATCTGTTACGAAAAAAGAACTAAACAAAATGAACACAAAACGATCAGCTTCAAACAGGACTCTCACACTGACCAATGGAATCTTCCCGCATATTCGTGGCAGCCAGCTATAGGCTCTCACTCTGGTCAGTAGAAAATGGCCGCAAACTACATGAAAACTGCCGTAGAAGCATGAAAAAATCGATTATTTCCACTATCGATGGAAGTTGGGAAATGCAAAGTCGGTCTTGGTCTTACGGTAACTTGGAGCATGTGCATGTAAATTTTGGTGCAAATCCGTCGAAAATTGCGGCCGTGCATTCGTTACACACACACACACACACACACACACACACACACTCTGCCTCTTATAGATAGAGATACAAGTCTACACCGAGTTGAGTTTAACAAAAAAAAACTCACTCCGAAGAAGTCCTAAAGTACGAAAGACACCAGATATACATAAAAAAAATCCAATTCGCCATTTATTTTCCAATTATTTGCTACATACACATCTCAATTATTCGTTTACAGATATTTTAAAATTTTATGCACTGTTAATCTATTTTGAAATTGATCAGAAGTATCAAATCTCTCAGAGTAATGATACTTTTGAGGTGATCGGAGGAAGTAAATACAAAAGCATTAACAACAAAACAAAAAAGTACAACTAAGCATTTAAAGATTTTATATCCATTCACTTGTACATAGGAACCCTTGTGAAAAATTATCGGGATTGATACTAGAAAAATGCAAACTACAATATATATCACTTCGACATTTAATCTCCTTCGAAGTAGAGCCTTTCTGAATCCACACACTTTATCCAGCGTCGTTTTCATTGTTGGAAGCATTCTTGAAACTCCTTTTTTGAAAAACGCGAGCTGTTACCTTTGCTGCATTCTCTTGATTTACCTCGATTTCTTGAAATCATTCTCATTTAATGTACTCCGTCCTAGGTACGCTGATAAACTACATCCGACAGCAAATTTTGAGGATCGGGTGTCCACCTCTTAATAGCTGGTGTTCCTAGGTCCACCCTGATACGGGGGTGATAGCACCTGTTAAGGTACCAACTATGGCCAAATAGTAAACTCCTAATCTGGGGTCAAATTACTATGAAAGGTGTAAAAATAGGATTTAATACCAGTAATACATCTTTGAGGAAAAAATATTACACATTATAAATTTTGTGAATAATTATTACCAGCAATACATTATTACCAGCAATACATTTTTGAAGAAAGAAATATTACCAATTATACATTTGTGTAAATAATTATTACCAGCAATACATTATTACCATCAATACATTTTTGAAGAAAGAAATATTACCAATTATACATTTGTGTAAATAATTATTACCAGCAATACATTATTACCAGCAATACATTTTTGAAGAAAGAAATATTACCAATTATACATTTTTGTAAATAATTATTACCAGCAATACATTATTACCAGCAATACATTTTTGGAAAGAATATAACCATCAAGAATAATCTTGTCGGCAGTAAATGAACCATTGAAATTTATATGCCGTAAAACAAAACGAACCAATCCAAATCATTTAAAGTTGGATTTGATTTTTGAATAAGATGAAGCAGCGAAACCGGAGATCAGAGATAATATGGTGGTTGTCGGTCCTAGGGAATATCGTCATTAGCCCAAAACTGCTGCAGAAACCATGGTCACTGATAGAAGGTCTGTGGTGTGGTGAAACGCCCACATTCTACACACATTCCTTTCAAGGCCTTCTATAAACAAAGGAATCGAGCGAGAATGTTATGACTTACTGTTATGTTGAAACACACCTATTCTATAGTTATTAGACTCTCCCACCTAATATAAGTAGGAGGAGTAAGAGGAACGAGGGTCAGTGGATGTCGGACGGCTCGGCTAGACGTTCGAAATCTCTGCCTCTGAGCAGAGAGGAACCCGGACGAGGTTCCGCCGAAGGGCAGAGCCTTGATCGGGGAGGTTGACCAACCCGATCCCGTTTATACGGGATCTACGGCCATTTTTTTTGGCCGAGCCCCACTTTAACCCCGGCCTTGTTCCACATCTATCCCTTGCGGGGGGGGGGGGCAGTAAATACTGTCGATGTCGGACGACAGTAGTCGACAGTTAGTCGAATACGAAAGTAGTCAGAGACCACAACAAGATTACTCTGCGTAATACCTATTATATCAAGTTCCTAACGTTTGGTACGTCGAACTTAGTTAGGATCGATTTTAGTACAAATACAAGCCTCCACTGCGAAATAACTCCACAACACTTACTGTGTATGCGCGACAGAGTTCATTATCTATCTGTTCCAAACGGATTCACTCTACATACTTTAAAACACGCACGATAAATTTAAAATTAAAAAATAATTATAACAGTGCGAGTTTGCGTGTGTTTTTTAAAAATCTCAATCACAACGGAATGTAGATTTTAACGCAGTTGCAATAAGTTTTTCTTTGTAATTTAACCCTGAAGATGATCTTAGAAAAGTCGAAAGTACTTGGATTACAAAAACCCCAACACCACATTCATTTAAGTATTTCATAGTAACATCAAGAAACTGATTATACAAAGGATCAGTATAAAAAAAGTGAACACAATATGTCTATATCATTCACTAAAAATTGTCTGAATGAATATATACTGTCTAAATATAGATGCGCGCGAACATTACACACATATAAATAGATATATAATATATATTAATTAGGTGATCCTAAAATAATCCTCAACAAAATTCAGGAAGCACTGAACGGCAGTTTCGTCCTATCATAAGCAGAGAGCATCCACTACGGAGAATCGAAACCGTCAAACCAACTGCACCACAAGCCTCGATGACGAAGAAAACAGAATCTAGACACAATATAGCGCAGATACTCACTCAGTTCCGCAGCTATACTCATCCAATTATTTAGATAACCGCAAACAGTTCCCCAAGAGCCACGACTGAAACGGTTCGGGTTCGACCCTCGGTAGTGGATGTGCACTGCTGATGAGTCCCAGATACTACGAAACGGCCGTCCAGTGCTTTCTGCATTCTGTTGAGGATTATTCTAGGCTCGACGAATTACTATATGATTAGCCTAAATCTCCCCAAAATAATCACACACACACACACACACACACACACACACACACATATATATATATATATATATATATATATATATATATATATATCCAGGTAAAATGAGAACAAATAGAGTATAATTTCACTGTACGTAACCTTTAATTTAAAAGAGGGATGAATACAGAGTAGTATTAAATATTATTTATTTTAAGAGAGTAAAACATGTTATAAATCGCTACATAATGGCAATTATGTTTGGGATACCATAGATGTGCTTCATCGGGCGAAATTAAGCTATTGATACTTTAACATCACCCAAAGAGACACATTTATGGTGTCGAAACATAATTGACATTATGTAGCTATTTTTAACATGTTTTAATATCCTAAAATAAATAATATATATATATATATATATATATATATCCACGGACAGACTATTTCGCGGCAACGCAGCTCATCAGTGTGACTAGAAATTCGATTACTTCAAGCCGGAATCAAAACACAACCCATTTGAAATCAGTCAGAAACCCTTACCCCTAGGCTCTCGTCGTACAGCAGAGTAATTAGTATTTTAACGCATTATATAAGTGATATATTAGTTAGTTAGTGACCCTTAGCCTAGGCTATAGGCGCACGGCAGAGAAAGGGAATATTTTAACGCATTACGCATTATATACGTGATGTATAAACGCCATCCCGACAGCAATACCTCCCAATCATTACGAAGTGCGATGTATATAAAGCAGGAGCAGATGTTGTAAATTCCCTTTTCCCCTTATTGCTCCATCGGCGAACGAGAGCATATATTTGAATCAGCTCCCTTGGATAAAAAAGTCCCCCCTACTTCTTCTTCTTCATACCCCCCTCCTCCCTTTCTATTGAATCCAACGTCGTGCGTTTGTTTATTTATTTTTGGAAAATAATAATGTAGCGTTCATTATTTTAAAAAAAATATAAAGCGTTAAGAGGTCATTTGATAAAAATCGCCTGAGTTACCGTAAGGTTGAAACCAAGGTAGCGGATTGAACTGACCTCCTGATTTTTAAAGTATACATATTTTTATATATATATATATATATATATATATATATATATATATCATCCATACATTTTGAACAGTAGTTTACGTTTATCCCTTTTTTGCTGTTCATGATTGGTTTCCATATCCTTTTAAAGGCTTTTCATTTTTCGAATTGATTAAAAAATTAGTGATGTTTATTCAAGTATATATATATATATATATATATATATATATATATATATATATATATATATATATATATATATATATATATATATATATATATCTATATATATATATATATATATATATATATATAGCATACAGATGTAGACATGTTAACGTAATGAGTAGGTAGTCCTATCTTCATTGAGAGCTCTAATACAGTAGCCTTGCGTCATACTGAGTTAAGTTTAATAATTTATTATACTCAGTTTGTTTCTGAGTTGCTTGGTTTGTAAGTTCAGTGTGAATTGCTAATATGGCCTGATACTAACTTTGGTTTTCCAATCTTTTCTCATTTCATTCCTTATTCTAGGTTAGCAATCGTTTTTTCCTCATTTTTGTCTTTTATTATTTCTAGTCATCGAATTTCTTGCATTTACTCCCTTTCTCAGAGGA
>OZ038486.1:20372233-20377233 GCA_964036315.1 Acanthosepion esculentum | reverse complement strand
TTATAAATTCAAGTGCAAATATGACATATCTAACTATAGAATAACTAGATATTCATGTATAACTACGATATATGGAATCAAATATAAACTAGACGTATGTCTACCGATCAGTACGGATATAAGTACCTATAGAATTAAGTGTATTCACGACTTATATCTACCTATAGACTCCAATATAAACACGAGCTACGCCTACAAGAAGACGCAAGCTTAAAGACGCCCTAAAGCTACTTATAGACTTACCGCAAGGAACGTTGGCTCCCTGTGCCGGGCCAGGAAATTTTTCTCCCCGGAATCGATTCTCCAAATCTATAAATCAACCATTCGCCCTTGCATGGAGTATTGCTGCCATATATGGTCTGGATCCCCTGCTGTTTGCCTCAGGGTTCTTGATAAGATCCAGAGACGGATATGCAACGTAATTGGCCCTGATCTGTCATCTTGTCTGCAGTCGCTCTCTCACAGACGCGCCGTTGCCTCGCTCTATCTTTTTTACAAGTGCTTTCACGGTAATTGCTCCGATGAGCTGCTTTCACTGGTTCCCAGGCCTCATGAATTTAAACGACCTACGAGGCTGGCATCCCGTTCCCACCCCTTCACCGTTGAAACTGTTAGATGTAGACGTCTCTTCTACTCCAATAGCTTCATGTCTCGCACCTCTCGCCTGTGGAACTCCCTTCCTTATTCCTGTTTCCCTGACAAATATAATCTCCAACTATTTAAGTGTAACGTCAATCGACATCTCCAGTTGCCTTGATCTATCCACTTCCCTTCTCCACATCCTTTCCCCTTTCATTCCTATCTGCTCTCGCTCCCGATCTTCTGTAACCCCCTTGCCTTGATCGATCCACTATCTTTCTCCACATCCTCTCCTTTACCACTCCTATCTGCTCTTCCTCCAAACCTTCTGTAACCCCTTGCGGCTTCCAGCCTTGTTTGGGGTGAAAAGCTTTAAAAAAATGCATGAAATTATAAAAACACATTTTACCATGAAATAATTGTACAAGAGGTGTTATTTCGTTAACCGTACTAATAATGTAGTTAACCAAAAAATTCGAAACAAAATATATCACTAAATATTCGAAATCCTCATAAACTCTTACCCTCGATTAATCCATTCCAATATTTTGTATCATTTGCGGACAGGGAAAAGTGAGTTCTATTCTCGACCCGTTGCACATCCTCTCGGCCTTGTGCTACATCTAAGCTGCGCTTGAAAAATTACGATTTGCGGAAAGGGAACGAGAACCGGATCGTTACACAAGTCCATAAATAGTTTCGGCTTGATAATTCAAAGACGGAATTCAGAAATGCAAATGTTTCTTTCTCTGAGATCAGAACCGAACTTAAATCCATCTATTTGATGATGCGTCATGATAAATTCCACCATCCTGGACAGATCAACAACACGACTATTTGTTACTAGCACAAGCGGATCAGTGGTATATTGCATTCGGGATCTGTAGATCTCTTAAACTAAAGACTACAATCTTCCATCTAGCCAATACTAGATTTCATTCACAATTAGCATGGGATGAATTTAACAGAAGAGTTTTAAAAAAATGTCAAAGAGCTCTTAGAGTCATTGAAAAATGAATGAAAGCAATTATCAAACATATACTTTGAGAAAACTTTGCAACGAATGCGAAAAAATTGTTGCCATAATCAAGGCTAAGAAGTATATTTTGACGAGAGCAAAATTTAATCATAAAATACATTTTTTTTTCTAATAAAATTTCTAATAAAATACATTCTTTTTGTAATCATGTATAATTTTCTCTTATTTAAAGTACAAATCAACTACCTTTGAGTCAATTTTAAAAAAATACCTGTGGTCGCCTCAAACTGTAGTGTATATATCGTTTTTTCTTAATTAAAAAAATTGTAATATAACTTGCTGAAGAACAAGTAAAATTTGGTTAAGCTAGTTTACTAGGAAACCTTTTTATTATGATAATAAAAAATAAAATTATCAAACGTCAATCGATAAACTACATCAAACGATAAACTACATCTGCGTCCAGGGTAAGACGGTGAACTAGGTCCGAAAGCAAGGCCTCTGACTAGGAGGTTTTGAGGAGCGTAGAACCACCTCTTAATTACTGGTGTTCCCAGGTCTACCATGACCAGGGGTGGTAGCATCTGTTAGGGTCCAAGCCATGGGCAAATAGCTAAAGCCTAAACTGGGGTCAAAACACTATGAAAATGAATAGGTTTTAATACCAGAAATACTTTTTTGTCAAAAAATATTACCAGCAATCATTTTTGAAAAAAAATTACCAGCAATAAATATGGAAAAAAATTACGAGCAATACATTTTTGCAAAAAATATTACCAGCAATAGATTTTTTTTTATTACTAGCAATACATTTTTGGAAAGAAAAAGAAAAATTTTGTTGGCATATCAACACCTCAATGGGTCATTAACCCATTGAGGTGTTGATATGCCGTAAAACAAACCAAATCCAACCAAACCAAACCATTAAACGTCAAATCAATTAGCACCATCAGAATTTGAAGTATATAGACCTCAAAATATCTATGCAACATTGTACCTTGTTTTTATTCGTGAAGTTTATATGCTATAAGTAAAGAAGTTCAGAACACTTTGCAGGATCCATGAAATTGTAAGAATTATTCGCGGAACATCAAACAAAGTTTTTCTTGTAATTATCTGATATGCGCGCTTTTCATATACCCCACTCTCCATATAAGCCGATCCTGGGTAAGACGATAAACTACATCCAGCAGCAAGGTCTCTGATCAAGAGGTTTTGAGGAGCGTGAAACCACCTTTTATTTGCTGGTGTTCCCAGGTAACACCCTGACGCGAGGTGCTAGCACCTGTTAGGGTCCCACTTATGGGCAAATAGTTAACACCCAAACTTGTGTAAAAAATAGGTTTTAATACCAGAAATACTTTTTAATAATTTAAGAGCTTGCCAAAAGGTAGAAATTTCCTCTCAAATCTGCTGACAATGACTAAATTTCGTAAGATCACAAGATTTCTGAATGGCAAAATATCTGAGCCTGTTTACTGACCCCCTTAAAAAGCCCTTAATAAAGAAACGCCAATGGAATTGGTAGTACAATAAGCTCGCAATGCAACACATAATTTAAAACTCAATACGTACCACACAGGCTCATTTGCATCTTGATTGTTTCCCCTAATTTCGATCCCATCGTATAGGCAGATACACAACTTATTCCTTACTCCTGTCGAGGTTAACATTAGCCGGATGAAGAACGGTTTGAAATAGACTATACCATAATTTTTGTTTTTTTGCTGTAAGAAATACATATGCTCAGTTAAAATAAAAACAATCAAGCTTTCTGTGGATCAGTTTTAATAATTAATATTACTAGTATCCATCCGGATTATTTACCAACGGATCGATTAACTGTACTATATATTTGCACACACACACACACACACACACATATATATATATATATATATATAATGTACATATATGTATGTACACACACACACATATATATATATGCATATATATAATAACTGGCCACTCGTATTCGAGGAAACCCGTCAATTAGCTAATCCCCATTGCAAACGCTCGCTCAGGCACATTTATGTTTGTTCAACAGAGCGAACACGAGGTTTGTCCAACACCCACAGAGTCAACCTGTGGTTTATACTGCAGTTTCTGGGAGACAGCGTGTCATCTAGCACATGGCCATCACATTCAATCCCTCGTCTACCCCTCACAGGGCTTGGGTCACCTTGTGGTATGGTTTTTAGGCACGCTGGAATCGGCTTCACCAGACTGATAACATCAGGAAGTCTACTTTCTCACAAATCAACCGTGCTGAGATTCGAACCCGGGTCTTAGAAAGCGAACGTTCAAATCACTCGGCCATAATAATAATATAATGCATATGTACACGTACAGATATATATATATATATATATATATATATATATATATATATATATATATATATATATATATATATGTATATAAAATATGTATGTATATATATATATATATCGATATGTATGTATATATAAATATATATATATCGATATGTATGTATATATATATATATATATATCGATATGTATGTATATATATATATATATATATATCGATATGTATATATATATCGATATGTATATATATATCGATATGTATATATATATATATATATCGATAAGTATGTATATATATATATATATATATATATCGATATATATATATATATATATATATATATATATATATATATATATATATATATATATATATATATATATATATACCGGTATGTATATATATATATATATATCGATATGTATGTATATATATATATCGATATGTATATATATATATATATATATATATCGATATGTATATATATATATATATATATATATATCGATACATATATATATACAAGGTGCTTTTATTTAGTTTTGTATATATCGCATGAGAAATTGTATAAAAAAATAAATAAAAGCACCTTGTCTGTCGTTTTTAATATTATGTGCATATATATATATATATATATATATATATATATGAATATGTGTGTATATATATATATATATCGATATATATATATACATATCGATATATATATATATATATATACATATCGATATATATACATATCGATATATATATATACATATCGATATATATATATATACATATCGATATATATATATATATATATATATATATATATATATATATATATATATATATATATATATATACATATCGATATATATATATATATATATCACCTTGTCTGTTGTTTTTAATCAAATGTGCATGATGGAAGCATTGCTACCTAAACATATATATATATATATATATATATATATATATATATATATATATATATATATATATATATTATGATAATATATTAGCTAGTTGAAGACACCATTGTCATAGGTGGCAGGTGAATCTCCGTGGGAATGTGGTTGTGGTATTTGCTATGCGAAATGTGTTGTGCTTTTATTTACAGAGA
>OZ038486.1:20344733-20367233 GCA_964036315.1 Acanthosepion esculentum | reverse complement strand
TTATTTAATGCGACGAGATTCTTTATTGCTTGTAATATTTGTTTCCTTCAAAAATGTATTACTGGTAATAATTTTTTTCCTTCAAAAATTCATTGCTGGAAATAATTTTTTACATAAATATACTGCTGAAATTAAAACCTAGGGTGGACCTGGGAACACCAGCAATTAAGAGCTCCTTAAAATCTCCTGGTCAGAGACCTTGTATTTTTTTGTCTTATCCAGGACCCAGATGTAGTTTATCGTCTTACCCAAAACACGAACACTGTAATACCGTAACAACGTGGAGTGGGGTATAAAAAGCAGACATTGCTAACCGTATGTGGTGAGAAAATGGAATTCAGCGCCCTGTGTCTTGGTAACTATTTGGACTAAATAAATTATTCTGACATTTTTACCAGCAATAGATTTTTGAAGAACAAATATATTACCAACAATACAAAAGAATAACTTGTCGGCATTAAATAACCCATTGAGGTTGATATGCCGTAAAACAAAACAAATTTACAGTGTTCCTGTAGAGAATTTATTTGTTATATAGTAATTCACCGAATTTACGCGTCTATAAAGAAGAAATAGTTGGTGATTTCATTGCTCGCATGTCTTTAGATAATGTTCTTTTTTTTGTTTATCTAATTACAGATAATGTCTTCATTATCAACAGATTTTTATTGCTTATCTACTTTTATGACTATCCTTTTAACCTTTTCTGAAATCTCTTTTCGTGACAAACTCCCAGCCATTTTCTTACGTATTTTGAAAATATTTTCGGTTTATTTTGTGAATTTTCAGAAATGTCTGTTGAACATGTTTTCAATTACCGGAAATGTGTTCACAACATTCATTACATTTGCAGGATTTGGTTTCTTTTTCGATTGTATGTATTTCTTATAACTCTTAGCAAGCTTTATTTGTCTGAAATTAAAATATATTAATAACTATACACATACAGGTTTTATCAAAAATACTTTAACGGACTTGGGGACGAGTTCTTCGACCAAAACGAGGGCAAAAGTCCATATAAACATATCACTGCAAATCCTTTGTTTTTGAGTTATATTAGGTTTAAAGTTTACTGTAGACGCTGTTAAACGTACAATCCAAGTGTAATGACGCAGATTATGCCTTAAGAAAGCTTTATTCAACTGAGAATATTTCTTTCCGTAAAATAGAAAATGTGGCACAAGGCCTAAAAAGGGGGATTGGGGAAGGACGGTCATGATCTGTCTTAATTTAGAAACTTATCTAGCCACAACCACTGACCCAATCAAAACAAAACAATATTCCAATCACCAAAACAACACATTCGTACTTATCTTTCTTACTACATCCACCAAAATACCTCATTGTCTCAATGAAAATCCTAAATAGTTCCCCATATGTACAAATATTGTCTGTGGGGGGAGGGGAATAAAAACAACAAGTTAAAATATCCCCAATGATTATGTACAATATGACTTAAATATATTTACACGTAACTAAACAAAATCATGTTAGTAATAAAACACCCCACAAGCCTTAAATGTGGCAGAAATATCAGTTAACTGGACGAAATCGATACGGGTCTATAAAAATATAGAAAACATTCATTCATCCCAAGCACTCACACAGACACACACTCATTCAGACTCAACAACCAATACGAAAAACACACACTCGAAACGAAAGACGCCCCGCATTCACCAGAGAACTGACGTCACTGACCACCTAACGAGGGAGGGGATGGGGAATTAAACGTAAAGAAAACTAGGGACTGAAATAAGAGGCCGATGACCATACATACCCTAGCTAAGTTTATAGAAAAAGGAAACTAAAAATTCAAAAAAACAAACCTAAGCTAACCTAATTTCAGGATGGGTTGCCTATGTTCAACCCAGGTAAAGCAATATCCTGATGCCTAACCGGCATCAAAATGCCACTCCAAGTCATCCCCTTTCACACGACACAAACGCGCAAGATTTACCCACCTTTTGCCGAATTCTGACGAAGTGAGTCGCCACCTTTCCTTCCTAATCTTAACCTTAAGCTGATGCTTAAAGTATAAGATCAGTTGTGAAGAAGTGAACCTCTCGCCTTCATAGAATCCCTTCTCACGTGTCGTCCAAATCACGACTCTCATAACACCCAGCATGCTCTTCGATTTTTTTCCTCAGTAACTAATTGCTCCTCCTGCTTATTATCTTTTTTCTTATCAGGAGGATCTTCTTTTTTTTTCCTTTTGGTCCTGAAAAGATTTTTACGGACCATTGTTTTAAATAGGGGAGGGTCTTTCCCCCCCCCCATGTTTTTTTTAAGAATAACAGGTAGGGGACGGTCTTTTTTTTAAACAAAACTTTTCAAACAATCAACACAGATTTGAACAAAAGGTCAAACAAAACAAAATAAAAGGAAAAACAAATACAGTGTAACCCGGATATAAGACACCCTGATATAAGAGAGATTTTCTCTGGTCCCAAATTAGAGCCTGTGTTAATAAAACAAAATAGACCAAACCCGGATATAAGAGAAACCCGGATATAAGATACTTCTTCTCCGGTCCCGACAACTCTCTTATATCCGGGTTACACTGTAATAAGCAAACATTTCGGTATACACAAAAGAATACAGTTAACAATTACAAAAACAATCAATGACTCACAAAAATACACAAAGGCAAAACGAGGTTCGCCTAAATACGAACGAACAGAATTTAAACAGTTAACAAGGAAAAATACAAAACAGCAGGACGTAGAAGATTAAAAAGACGAAAGAGGAGAAACAAAATGAATATGGTTCGCCGCAAAACAAAAGGACGTACAATACGAACCAAGTTTAGACAAACGAAAAGGACAACGTAAACAAATAGGATAGACGACAGACGAGAATGAATGTACGAGGTTCGCCTAAAGGCGAAATAACAAACAACAGTCGAAAAACCAAGACACAAGGACGTATAAACGAACACGTATACTAAAGACGTGAATACAACAAAATAAACAATAATAAATAATACGGTGTCTGTCTATATTAGTACCCTACAACGTAACAACTAACCTGGGTACATGGCAGCAGCCCCCCAAAACTGGGATAGGCGGGTACAAGAGGAACCACCTGAAGAAGGCCGGAGCGTACAACGGCCGAAACGTTGTGACAAATATGGCGACAAAGATGAGGACAATAGTCCGACTAATGTAAATACTGAAATGATACGGTATACAAGAAAAAAGAAAACGCTAGAAAATACGAAACTCAAAATATATCACAATTCACAATATGGCTGCCGATACAAAAATGGTCAACCCAAAAACAAAAACGACAAACAAGTAAAAAAATGGACAGTATATAGAAATTAAACACAAAATTTACAAACAAATATATTACAGACTAAATTAACGCATAAAACACAGAACTTTACAGATATTTAAAAAAGAAAAACACAGAAATAGAGTAACACTTTTACATACTTTAGTGGCGTGTTCTTGGCGCCTTTCGTTCTTTGGTAGACGTTATTAAGATAAATGGAAGGATTTCATTTTGCTACCAGTTTTTGTAAATATAGGTAAAATGTTATAGTTTTTTTAGAATTTTAAAATTTAAAAACGCTCATAAATATAGACCAGGCTAAGTAATGTGCGTCCTTAAATTTAAACAATTGTGAAAAACTTACGATTACTTTTACTTTTGTTTATAAATACTTGTTGCAAAATGAATTCCTTCCATTTACCTTCATGAACTCCATTAATTTAAGAAAAGTTTTGCTTTCGTCTTCATTGATATCACCTTTTTACAGTTTTAGCTATATATGAATTTTCACGCATACACGCGGGTGCACACACGCATATATACATGTATGTATATAGATATATATTTTCTTCTAGAAAAACAGGCGGGAATTGAATTATAGAAAACGATGGGGGAAGGTACGTGGAAAGCAGAAACAATATAACGCAAAAAGACATATATATATATATATATATATATATATATGAAAAATATAGTCTTAAAATGTGCTATATTTATGGGATGAAGTGCTCAATATCAGAGATAGAGCGTGTGTAAATATAAAAGTGAACATAGAAGTCAACACTTAGAGGCGACAGTCTGTTTCATGCTAGATGCAATCGTCAGCCTTCTATGTTCACTTTCATATATATGTATATGTATATATATATATATATATATATATATATATATATATATATATATATATATATATATATGCAGGGTGTCCTAAAATAATATACACACTCTTTAAATATTAATAGTTAATAATACATTACAGCGATCTGAGAACTTATATGGGTGAAAATATGCAAAACAGATGGAATGATAGAAGATTGACAGTTGAATACCCACCTAGATCACCAGATTAGACACCCTTGGAATTCTTTTTGTGGGGTTTTCTAAAAGACAAAGTCTACAGCAGGAAACCTGAAACAATTGCTGAAATGAGAGTAGCAATTGAAGAAGAATGTGCTCAAATAACAGAGGAAATGATACTGGACTTTTTTTAGGTCTATTTCTCCATGATATAAAAAAGTGTATTGAACAGAACGGCAACCACTTTGAGCACTTGTTGCGAACTCATCATTATGTGAACATTCCCCCAAGTAGCTTTTATCTTATTAAAGTTAATTTCCTGTTTTTTGTATATTTTACTCTGAAATTCTTTAAATGTGTATTCTTTCTCTTTTATTAATCTTATTTACAAGTCAAAATACGTAAATTGAATAAGTTATAACGATTCAAAGAGTGTATATATTATTTTTGGACATTCTGTATATGCAGAGAGATAGAGAGAGAGAGACAGAATGGAGAGGGAGAAAACAGTTTAGAGAGAAAAATCTTCAGCCCACGAAATTTTAATGTTAGAAATAGTCAATCTATTTGTTCGTCGCAAGGAAAATTATCGAAGACTAAATGAAAATGCGAGATCGAATTACTAGCAGAAAGATTTATCGAAGAAACGGTGCAGCGGAAAAGCAACAAGAAAAACTCAAAACGAAATCGAGGCTGTTTTGTGTCTTTGTAGCTAGGCAAACGACAAGTGAAAGTCGGAAGAGACAGAATGCAAACTAATAGCGAAAACGTTCTTTTTTGTTCTTCATTGTACAATTGTTCTCTGAAGATCGGCCTGCGCTTAGTGTGCAAGGAAATAAATCAGGCGTTGAGCTGTGTGATATCTACCGTACATCCGCTGGCAAAGGAAGGAAACATCGGTAGAGTTGAATGATTGGATAAATGATCTGCGGTTGGTCCTTATTACGGCACCGCTATTCTTTTCCTCTTTCTCAGTTTGTGTATCACAGTTTTAGAAGATCAATCTAATGAAGGATGAAATGAGTTATAGATCGGATGGAAAGAATAAATTGTCAAGCAAAATCTTGGGTCTAAATAAAGATTTGTATGAAGATTTAATAAGGGCAAAAGAGAGAAATCTTGCTTGCCGTTACGAAAAGCTGAATGTGCGTGTTTACGACAAAGAGACGTCATTGTTTCTGTCGCGGGCATTTTTAAAACGTTTTATTCCTTTTCGAGGTTTATTAAAAGATCAGTACGCATGCGTAATTCCTTCCAACCAAAGTGACGTCTTCGTCAAGAAGAGTAATTTATTTTATGGTAACGGATAGCACACTCGTTTTCTAGATAATACAAAGCACGGAGTAAGTATTGAAATTAGATGCTCTATGCTTGAATGAAACGAATCTTAAGGGATAGTGTTAGCAGTATATATCTTGTATAAGTGACTTTTGTATTACACATTCGGACAGATCGTCTGAATGTTGCAGCTCATTACAGGCTGAATCGAATTTTAGTCTAAATAAAGGAAAACCTACTCTTTCAAAGGCAAACATAGCAACAGACAAACTCGGAGTTTAATAAATGTCAGGCATTATTAATGACCGACTTTATTGATTTTAGGGAACTACGTTAAGTGGAGTACATGATAAGGAAGTTTGCCAATACGAAACTAACAAAAACCTTCGAGAGTTTAGAATCAAATAATACACAAATAATGTTATATTAATATACTAATTACCACATATTGTAAGAATAATTATTTCATCTACATCTATAAAACAGATGTCTCTCTCTCTCTCCCTCTCTGTGTGTGTGTATGTGTGTATACTGTTTATTCACGTCCACGTTTCTCGACCGATTTCTATGAAATTGGACACACATGTTCCAAATTTACAAGACCAACTTTTTAATCTGCAGGTTTGGCAGAAATATCGATAAAACTGAAGATTGGTACACGGCATTTTGCAAAAAAACAAGGCAAAGTTCAACGCGAATAATATTTTTACTAGATGAGCTAATTTTCTTTTCACTTAATGCAAAACTTACCTCATGTTACAAGGTTTATGTAGAGTTCTTTCTATTGACAGCAACATTAGCTTTACGCTTAAAATTGCAAAAAACTGTGAAAGAATCGGGATTTTCGTACTACTTCAAATAAAAACTTGAATAACATCTTCATTTTTATCTGATTTTCTTAAAACATGTCGCAAAAAATTGTCCATCATGCAAGAAATAAGATTGTGTCGATTTAGTCCTGCTCGCTTCACTGCGTATAAAGAAAAACCACGTAAAACTGTTCTAAAAACCGGTTTTTCCGCCATAACTCCCTGGCTTTTCATCAAATGCTTACCAAATTTGCCATGTAAATTACGTATGACACACAAATTGTCTTGCGTGAATGTTTGATTTAGATTATATCAGGTAATCGTGCGAAATCTGCGACAAACTAGATGCCAAATTGTCTTTGGCCATATATCCAATAGTTTTTCATATGATTCCATCCCAAATTTGCATTTGAACAACCTTTGATCCAAAGTTTGTTTGAGAAGGATTATTGAAGCGTTAAAATGGAAAAATTCTCGAAGAACCTCTTATTAACCCAAGCTTTACAGTAAACATGCGGAGAAGGAGGGGGCATTCACGCGTATGCACTTGGAGTTGAATCAAGTGGTGATTCATTGGTGGTGGTGGTAGCGGTGGTGGGTGGTCTTACCTCTCTGCAGAGGTGCGTATTCTGAGAGTTGAAATTTCTGGGGTACGGATTGAGGAAGGAGGGTTGGGAAATTTTGATGCTCACAAGACTGATCGAGGGCAAGCTGGACAGAGGAAAAAAGTGCATAACATATTTGGTGAACCTGAGTAAATGGCTTGCGGATCAGTGTTTAGAACTAAGAAAAAGACAAAATTTATCAAGAGTTACAAAGTACCGAAAATGAACGTCCTGAAGGGACACGGCACATAATGAAGAAGACGGCTAGATTTTCAAATTGGTCACCTCATTTTGCTGTTGGAATTACTAGATTAAATGGCAAATGCTATTCTCAGCGATTCTTCTCTGTTGCCGAAATATCTTTCAGCTTTTTGCTTTCTTGTCAACTATGATCTTTTACAAATGAAAAGGCTACGTCAATCTCTGTCTATATGTCTAAAATAAGGTATTGTAATATTGCACATTATTAATATTGTTCGGACTGTTGTCCTCATCTTTATTGCCACATTCCCGACGTTTCGGCCGTTGAACGCTCCGTCCTTCTTCATATATATATTTAATATATATATTTAAATATGAACATAGATAGGAATATAGAAAAAGGTCTACATGTAGAGATAGATAAATAGATTGGAATATAGAAAGAGCTAGATAGATAATTAGATTATTATAGAGAAAGTGATGTATATATATATATATATAGAGAGAGAGAGAGAGCGAGATAGAGAGAGCGAGAGAGAGAAAGAGAGTGAGAGAGAGATTTTCATGTGAGATGAAGAGGGAATTTGCACATGGGATAGTTTGAAAATTAGATGACACATAAATAAATATGAACCTACAAAGATAAATATATATATATATATATATATATATATATATATATATATATATATATATATATATATATAAAGTAAATATGAACATAGAAAGGGATAGATAGATAGATAGAAACATAGAAAGAGATCGACAGATAGATAGAAATATATATATATATATATATATATATATATATATATATATATATATAAATATATTGGAATATAGAAAGTGATAGATAGATAGATAAATAGATTGATATAAATATAGAAAGAGATAGATGATGCGAACATAGAAATTGATACTTAGATGTTGTGAATATAGAAGTAGATAGATAGATAGATAGATAGATAGATAGATAGATCGACACATACACACGCGCACATACACACAAGGATTTTGTATCTATTTGCATTATTTAACTTTTGACTTATGTCCTCATCTTTATTTTTATTATCACAACATTTCTACGTTTGTGCCCTCCAGGTTCGGATAAATTTCGTACTGAACGCTATATTTAATTTGTGAGTCTAGATCATTCAAGTTTTACTGTATAATTCTACGGATCTTATTTCGTACTGCTCTCTTATTGGTGAACCTATTTTAGATGTGTTTGTAGTCGGCTTGGTTAGTAGTTTAAAGTGCTGTTTCGTGAATTTGGTGACAGATTAATTGTCAGTTCTATCCCTGGGCCGGTATGCGCAAACGTAGACACAGTGGAAACAGAGTGAGCAGTATATGAGGTGTACTAAATAAGAAAAAACGAAACATCCTTAGACATGGACAGTGGGGAACAGTTTATCTCGTAGATTAAATAAAGGGTTCAGTTCGAAATTGCCTTAAGTTACCTGGATTGACAAGCAGATGATGAAGTCCGGGCGGCATAACAGAACAATTGTTGTGATATTAATCAGAAAGATGAGGACATTAGAATGTATCAATTGATTAAATGTATTTAAATTGTACTTTCTTTCGTTTTCTTTTTTTTTCTTTCTTTCCATTTATAAAAAGAAAATTTGAAAAAAGGTCGTTTGAATGGCATCAGTTTGAAGGGTATCGTTGTCAGTATTAGACCTTTAGGAGGTCCTCTAATCAAACTTTTTTCTTTTTGATCTTACTTTGTATATACTTCTAAATGCCATTTCCTTTCGGTATGTATGTTATAATGGCTGTCAACCCATTGATTTGCGATAACATCTTTGGATGTATAGTGCCGTTGAATACTGCAGTTTCAAATCTAGAATAATCCTAAGCGTTTTATGATATATCCTCCATAGAAAATCGTCTTGGAACTTATCTGCAGTTATGCTTTACCTGCATATTTTCCAGTATTAAAGCCACAGTGTCAAAAGTCAGCCCTTCGCATGTTTGGTTGTAAGGTAGGAATCAAATAAGATGTCTCCATTTATAAAACTTTCCTCTATCCATTACGTGAATCAATAAAATATATTTTTGGGACGATGTATACACAGAGCCTCGCATAATTTATGAGTGGTGCTGCTAAAACGTTCAGGGAATATTTTCGTTTCTCTTGTCTCACGGAACAGTGTGAAAGACACAACAGCCAAAATTACAAAACGAATACTTTTTTGCTATTTTCATAGATTTATTACGATTTTAAAAAGTTCCAATTCCAGTTCCTCGAGAATGTTAGTGTATATTTATTGTGGCTAGGTTCTGCTTACATACATATTTATAGTCCTGGGTATGACGATAAACTACATCCAGCAGCAAGGATTCTGATAAAAAGATTGGAGGTTTTGAGGAGCGTAGAACCACAGTTTAATTGTTGTTGTTCCTATGTCAACTCTAAGCCGGCGTGCTAGCACCTGTAGGGGTCCCAGCTATGGGAAATTAGTGAACACCCAATTGGACTCATTGTTCTAAACAAAGTCAACCAACCAAAAATAAATTTTATTAAAATATAGAAACTTTATATAGTTTAGTAATACTACAATAAATAATTTATATCATTTTCCTTCAGATTATAAAATCATTACCCATGATATAGTACGGAACTTGCTCCTTTGTTTGCCCTAACTATGGGGCGCATCAGAAACTCTACTCTTTGTGAGTTTCATGATGGTGTCAAGGCAAGTACAGCAGCAAAATCTATCCAGTGCGCTTATGGAGTCGATGCATTGAGGGAAAGAATTTGGAGAAGGTGGTTTTTCCGTTTCAAAACTGGGAATTTTATCAAGAGGGCGAGCCTAGGGAAGGTTTTTCTAATAGCAATCGTTTCAGAGAGTTTGGAAGCTGCTGTTACAGCAAACCCTTCCAGTGAGAAATTAATCAAACAACGCAGATTGATTTGGGTTTTACAGGTTATCAGAAAATACTTTTAGATTGTAATAACTTTTGCGAGCAGATGAAGATTTACTAATGCAAGTGTTACTATTTAACCCATAGTTGGGAGAAGAAAGTTGTATTCCTACATTTCCCAAAATTATTTGCGCGTAAGTGAATATAAAGAACCTGATTGATATTGGAATATGACTCTCCGATTTCTAATTCCGAGACGTTATCAATTACACCCCACACAAATATAGATCCCGTTATTCCCAAGCGGCCACCCATATAGGTACTGACGAGGCTCGACATCGTTCAATTTCGGTGATCTAGGGAGAACCAATGTTTTAACGTGATATTTCTATTAGAGAGTCAGAGTATCGTTCTACGCGAAGTGTTGGAAAGATTTCAGTGGTTGGAAAATATGACCTGCCCAAAGTCTTTGCAGAATATCGCCAACATGTCGGTTGCTTACACGAAAAATTCAAGTGACTTTCTGGACAGATTTGTCACTGGCGATTAGAAATGAATCCTTTAACAGAATGTTAAGAGCCATTGTCAGTGGATCAGCTGAGGAGACAGACCTGCTCAGCAAGCGAAAGTAGAATTTTATCGAAAGAAGATCATGTCATAATGGGATAATTAAGGATTGAACAATTATGAGCTGTTAGACAGTACTCAACCAAGGTGATCTCTATATCAACAACATTGTTGTCTGAAAACATTTGAACAAGAAATGTCCATCACTAGCCAACAGCAATGGAATAATCCTCCATTGTGAAAATGCCTGTTCTGGCCCTTTTCTGATTGATTAAAGCTTCCTTAGATAATCGTGGCATGGGAAAACGTTGCATTATTTTCCATATTCTACCTACCTTGCACTTTCTGATTATCCCATGGTTAGGACTGTGCAGAAGCATTCGGTTTGTCTGAGGTTGATTTAAGAGAATTGGTTGAACATGACTTTCTCTCATATTATTACATAAAAACCTAAAGTATATTGCAAACATGAAATCTATAACACCTCGTTACCAAATGCAATGAAGATCTAGGAATCTACGGAAGTTTTAATGATATCATTTTCATTCCAACCGGATATATATTAAAGTAGTATCTTCACAGACACACACGCATACGTAAGTGTTTATATATATATATATATATATATATATATATATATATATATATATATATATATATATATATATATATATATATATATATATATATATATATACAAGTGTGGGATTGGTATATACGGAGTAAATTCCAATAACCAACAATTATTATTCTTTAAAGAGTGCTCACTACAGAGTAGAGCAGATATAATCATTTATTTAAATATTATAACATTTTATTTTATTTATAAGATTTTATTCTATATTCAACACCATCACTTGATAAGACACTGGATGTGTCGAAACGAAATGGTTATTTTGTAGTGATTTTATAACATATTTATGTTATAATATTTAAATAAATGATTATATATATATATATATATATATATATATATATTATGAAATGGGCAAAGTCCGACAATTATTTAAATACATTTTTATGTTTATACATTCTTTTTATAGACACAAATATTTAAGTAAATTCTCTGTTCATAATAAACAGTATTAACAACTTTTACCGGCTTGAATATATGATACATTTTCATAGGAAATATTCATTCTTCGACAGGAATCGAACCTGTATCCTGTACGGAACAGTCATATAGCCTGACGTGCCATAACCGATTGGGCTACAGAGGATCGTTCGGTTAGCAAGGGCGATTTTACTGTGAGAGAATCATGGAAGATTGTAGTTTAAAGACAGTCAAATCGATATATTAGTTATATATATATATACATATATATATATATATATATATATATACATACATATATATATATATATATATATATATTTATATGTATGTATATATATATATATATATATATATATAGGTGTATATATATGTGTATATATATATATGCGTGTGTGTCAGATGAGACTATATATATATATATATATATATGAGAAGAAATATAGTTTTAAGGTGTGCTATATTTATGGGATAAAGTGCTCAATATCACAGATAGATCGTATGTAAATATAAATATAAATGTGAACATTGAAGTCAACACTCAGAGGCGACAGGCTGTTTTATGCTGGACGCAATCGTCAGCCCGCGAATTTTTCCTCGGCTATTTATATATATAATCATTGGTGTATTATTGGTAAATTTATTCTCGCGGTTATTTTTGCGGGAGTTGCTTTCTGTTTATTTATTTATTCATTTGTATATAGATTTACCCACAATGCACCACTGACACATATATATATAAATAGGCGATGAAAAATCCTGCATTCGCTGCCTGACGATTGCGTTCAGCATGAAACAGCCTGTCGCCTCTGAGTTTTGACTTCAATGTTCACACATATATATATATATATATATATATATATATATATATATATATACATATATATTTCGGAACTTACGGGAGTGTGGCCGAGTGGTTAGAAAGTTCGCTTTATTAGAGTCGTGTTCGAATCTCTCCAGGGTCGTTTTTTTGGGAAGGGAATTATCTTTCTGGGGGATCCTAGCTTGCGGAACCTCTTTGGAAAGTTCCTGAAAACTACAGGTTGCTCCAAGCCTTGTGAGTGAAATTGGCAAGAGAGAACACTTTAGGTGCTCTCGGTAGTTGTGAAGGCACGAAGCCACAATCCATCGTGACCGAGGGTTTGAGCGTGCAGGCCGTGTTCAGAGTGTTGATCACCCCAGATAACACGCCGTCTTCCAGAAACTGTAACTAAAGTCCACTAAGAATAGCAACAGGGATTAGCTAGCCGCTTGAGTAGATGGGCATCCTGGGATACGAGTGGCCGGCCATTTATTTCAGTCTTATTTCCTTCACTTCAGCAGTTCATTCGCCAGGGACCTCAACACTGACATGCCACGATAGCGAAAGCATTTAGGCAGACTCCTCTCCCTATCTACCCAGTAGTAAGTGTATAAATTATTTTAGAAACAGGGTCAGCTTTGAAATAGCCAAAGCCTAACATACGTGCAATTTTTAGGAAGCCATTCTCATAGATAAGAAATGTTTACCTACTTACCATGGAATTTTTTTAAAGCTTTTCACCCCAAGCAAGGCTGGAAGCCACTAGCATGCAAGGGGTTACAGAAGGTTTAGAGGAAGAGCAAATAGGAGTGGTAGAGGAAAGGATGTGGAGAAAGATAGTGGATCGATTAAGGCAAGGGGGTTACAGAAGATTTGGAGCGAAAGCAGATAGGAATGAAAGGGGAAATGATGTGGAGAAGGGAAGCGGATAGATCAAAGCAACTGGAGATGTCGATTGACGTTACACTTAAATAGTTGGAGATTATATTTGTCAGGGAAACAGGAATAATCAAGGGAGTTCCGCAAGCGAGATGTGCGAGACATGAAGCTATTGGAGTAGAAGAGACGTCTACATCTAACAGTTTCAACAGTGAAGTGGTGGGAACGGGATGCCAGCCTCGAAGGACGCTTAAATTCATGAGGCCTGGGAACCAGCGAAAACAGCTCATCGGAGCAATTACCGTGAGAGTATTTGTAAAAAAGACAGAGCGAGGCAACGGCGCGTCTGTGAGAGAGCGACTGCAGACGAGATGAGAGATCAGGGCCAATTACGTTGCATGGTGCAATAGTTAAATTTTGGACCCCCACTGAGGATAGAAATCATTATATCGGTAATAGTCAGAGAATATTATGTTAAATATTCACGTATATGAATTAAAACTTTATTTTTATTGCATCTTAGACTGGAATAAATGAAGAGATTGTGGATTTTCGAAATCGTGTGAATTGTAACGGTCTGCGGGACTATCTGAGAAAACATTATTCTGAGGTCAGGAAGCCATTTTTTGCTTAAGCGAGTGTATTTTTGTCTAATTTTATTGTCTAGGTCCTGTTCGATTTATATTCAACATAACATCTAATAAAAAATAGAAACTTATGGAGAAATGCAATAAATGTCAGTTTTAGCTTTGTTCCTGCGAATCTCTATAGCAAATTAATATCGAAGGAAAGAAAATAAAGTGTAGTATGCTTCCATTATCTTTCAAGAAAGAAAAGATCGCCGTATATTTTATTCAATGTTATTTAAGGTGACTTAACTTCTGAATGTAAATGAACTTTCGCACAAATTTGACAGTCGACACTGTTGATATGGGCCGAAGATAAGGACGAATAAATGTATGAGCATGTGCTTATAACTCTATCTTTGCACATACACTGGCAGGAAATAAAAACGTAACCTCCGGAAGAACGATATTGATTTAAACATAAGTATATTTACACTAGTAGTACAGAGAATCTTATCCTCAGTGCCACAGTAGACTCAGTCAGCCAGTTATGTGCCATGCGTGGTACACGCTTAGGCGATCATGTATATGTCAATATATGACTCACGCAGTAGGTTGCCATTTCTTTCTGCGGTAGACCAGTTACCATGATCCTTTTGATGAAAACCATATATTGTCTTCTTTTTTCTTACTTTCCTTTCTGTAGAATTACATGTCAATTCATTTTTGTGTCTTCTATCGACACTGTATCACATGATTATAGTATACTGTTAAAACTTTGCCCCCCACCATGAAAACTGGTAAGGCTTCCTGTTATCTAAGAATCGCTTCACTATAGATGTTGAATAAATCCAGTAAGAATACATGGAATTGTTGTACAACCATTTTTATTTTTCGATATCTTCGGTCAGAAAATCCGTCTAAATATCTGATTGTCCGGTTACGGTCGTTTTAATCGAACACCGTTTTGTTTATTCTAACCGTTTGCAGTGTAGAATGACAATCAATTGTTTTAGGGATGGTTTCGGAGACTTCAATCAGAATCGAACCTTTACAGAAGGTTTTGGAGACGTTAATTCGTGAAGAGGATCGGCGAACTTATTAATATTATAGAGTAGTTAGCTACAGAGAAGTATTATCAAACTATCAGATAATATATATAAAAAAAAGAAAACGTATAAACACCCAAATATATATAAATATCTCATATATTATGTCATTCACAGACAGTACTGTTTCGCTGTATCACAGCTCCTCAGTGCGACTAGACTTCCGAATGCCTCAAGGCAGGATTGAAACACAACTAATTTTGTGTCAGCCAGAGCTATCTTCACTCGGTAGAGTTACACAACTAAATCTAGCGTATTGTTTTTACAAATGTAAACAAATGCCCATCAGCCAAAGTGCTCCATTCATTTTACTGAAGAGCTTTGCATTAGTGCAGGTGGCTGTTGTTTATAGAATTAGCTTATCACTCAACAGTGCTCAATTGAAATGTATTTTCAAGAGCTAAATTATGTCATTCACAGACAGTACTGTTTCGCTGTATCACAGCTCCTCAGTGCAACTAGACTTCCGAACGCCTCAAGCCAGGATTGAAAATACTTATATACGCATCAGTACACATACACGAGTACAAATATATAACAATATATATATAAATACATACATACGTATGTGTACACACATTCATCACTACAAATAGGCACATACATAAATATACCTACACACAGATATATATATATATATATACAAACACACACACACACACACACACATATATATATATATATATATATATATATATATATATATATACATACACATACACACACATATACATATATAAACGCACATAGAAATAAATATACATATATTAAACTAAACAGGAACGTGTTTTCTTTTTTTATATATTAGCTGGTTTTGTTTTATTTTAACTGAATTTTGCCTGGACATTTGAATTTGGTGTTGTTTCTTTATGTGTGTGTGTGTCTGTGTATATATTTGTTTTTTCTGCCCATTTCTATATATTTTATTGTCTTTTTTCTTTGCGTCTTTCATTGCCGAATATTTGTTTTCCTATTCTACCCCTCTTAAATTTTATCTATTGAACCCTCTTTTTATCTATATATCTTTGCCTATGTAACTAATATTTCAATAGTCTGTTTGAATTCATTTACCTAACATTTTCAAACTTGAATCTTTATAGGCGTCTATATGAGGGTGTCTTTATTAATGTATGCGTGTATGATCATTGTCTGTATATGTTGTCTGTTCTTCCTTAGGGTCGTGGACATCTATTTCCTGTTTCGTTCGTGTTTTTTCGTGTTTATATATCAAAATATGTCGATTGGCGGGCAAAGTTTTAACAGCATACTATAATCATGTGATACAGTGTCGATAGAAGACACAGAAATGAATTGACATGTAATATGTATTGTCTTTTCAAGATTTTATCCTCCCCTGCCCACATCACGACTTCAAATGTATCTAAGTTGTAACTAAGTTTTACATCCACATTCCATTAACGTTTATTCTAAGACTTTGGCCTTTCAATTAAAACAAAATAAATAATAAAGTATATGTGTTTTTCCACAGTTTCTTCTTTACATAATTTTCTAATATCTTAAACTCAATACTGATTAAATTGAAATTTTAAAATTGGTAATTTTTAATTTTCAGTTTTGTCGTAAAATTAATATTAATTAGAATGATTTCTATTTTAGTCTAACCCTAATCTGAAGGCATTAATATTTATAACCAAGGTTTGTTGTCAAGTTTTTTGAATTCTCATATACTTGTATTTCGATTGGCCATTGAAGCTTATGTAACGGGTGTTTGACCGATTTGAACCTTTTAAAACCCTTTATTCTCTATTCAACACCATCACATGATAAGACACCAGAAGTGTTGAAACGAAATGGCTATTTTGGTAGTGTTTTTATAACATATTTATGTTATAATTTTCGAATAAATTATATTTGCTCTACTCTATATTGAGCACTCTTTTAAGAATAGTATTTTTTTGGTTATTGGAATTTATTCCGTATACACCAATCCTATACTCGGATATACATACATATATATATATATATATATATATATATATATATAGAGAGAGAGAGAGAGAGAGAGAGAGAGAGAGAGAGAGAAGTGAACATTGAAGTCAACACGCAGTGGCGACATTCTGTTCCATGCTAAAATGCAGTGTTCTGGCCTGGAATTCTAAGTACAACACATAGTCAGAAGCTCATCTTTCATAAGCGTCGCCTTGACCAGTTAGGCAATGAAAGACTATATAAAGATAATATCTCCCTCGAAATGTCACTTTATATGAAATGGTTTTGATAAGAATTCTAGAGCTTAGGGGCATAGTTTGATTGTTAGTTTCTGTCAATCACAGAATTTACTATTTCAATTTAAATCTTTTCGGAGTTTGAAGGTAGAACCTTTGTTGCTTTTCCATTCGGCTTAAGCATATTTATCTCAAGAATTGTCAGACGGCCGCATAACCAAAGTCGAATAATATGACATAATATACGTTAATTTATAAGAAGTCACTGGTTAACGGTTTTACATGAGGCTGAGATAGTTGCATATATATCACAAACAAATATTCACCGGATGGTTGTATTAAATTAAAATTCAATAAATAATCATGGTCTTCTGGGCTGTGGTCCTCTCCAGCCTTCTGTACGCTTGCAAAGCCTGGAATTTGTATCGTCGGGACAAAAGTTGAGAATATATATATATATTGAAAGATATGTTTAGAGGTACAAGATTTTATGACTGCCAAAAACAGACAAAAAGGAGTTCTATTATTGCCACTCATGATAATAAAAAGTAAAAAAATGAAACACGGGCGAGCTAACCGGTTTCGTACCTCGCTCAACAGAGCTAAATCCAGGTAAATAACGTAAATTATATAATAATGAAAAAACAAAAACAATGGAAAAAGTGTATTTGTGGGAAAAAATAAATGATAATTAGTTGGAGGCATAATATAAAGGCCTTCTGTTTATAAAGAGAAGGCTTTAATGATACAATATAGATGGCCTCCAACACTTTCAGGTGGTAATTTGAGTGGGACTTGCTAATGATGGTAAAATCGTCACAACTAAAACTAACAGCACACTTACGACTATTTATAAGTTGTCATGCGATGGAAGAAACGTATGTATTGGTCAAAATGTCGGAGGGAGTGTACTTAAGGTTTCGGATTTTCGCTGGAACATATTGTTTTATTCTAATATCCAGCCTTTGCGTCGTTCTCCCTATGTAGTGCGAACCGCAACTACATCTAAAAGAATAAATTAATGAACTATTATGATGCGGAGGGAGAACATCCTTACGCATAGACGGAAGGACAGGCCTGGCAGAGAAAACAATATTTTCCGGAAGCATATATATATATATATTCCGGAACACACACACACACACACACACACACACACACACACACACACACACACACACACACACACACACACATATATATATATATATATATATATATATATATATATATATATATATATATTCCGAAACACACACACACACAACCGTTCTTCAACCTCGCCTCTGCTGGTGATTGAGAATGCATCATTCTGTTTGGAGAATTCGCCAGCAGTAAGAAGCTACGCGGAGGTTCAAAACGACTCTTCAATGATCAGTTGAAAACATCCCTGACACAGGTCAACGTCGACCCTGATACTTGGGAAACCGTTGCTGCATATTGGCCTTCCCGGCATAGGATCATCCGAGGGATGACCGAGACTTTCGAGTTCAGCCTTCAATATGAAGCGTTTCTGTAACGTGCCAGAGCCAGGGTGGACGCGGCTGGGCTAGACGGGCCCTCCTGTCTCGATGGCCCGTCTGGCCCATCCGTGTCCACCACCCACATTCCTCTGTGACTCCTGCTAACGATTAATCAGGAGTAGACTAGGCCTTCATAGCCATCTCTTTCATCGCCACCCGAGGGGAGAAAGGGAAAGAGGATGACCATCCCGATGATCGGATGCGAGCGGGTGCTAACGACGATAACGTGTTAAATTCCAACTAAAATGTTCCTCTCGAGAAGTCTATTTTTATTACTGTTGTTTAAATAAATAGAACAATTTGAGTTATACATTAGATATTTTTAAGATTACACCGAAAATAAAATTCAAGTGTTCATCTTACTAACGATTTTGTTCTTTGTGAAAAAACTTTTTTCTGTCAATACAGAATAATCAGTGAATCATGGAAAATATAGATAAAATCTAGTTGATTATATACTTGGTGTCCCAGAAAATCTATTCACCTTTTAAATAACAATAAAGGTGATCCTTATTGATTTGCAAACAAGGTTAATAGTTAGAATTAAGAAATATTAATATTTCTGGACTCACAAAGAAAAGGTTTAAATTAAATATTCAATGAAATTAAGTCCATGGATCTGAAAAACAAAAATTTCCAGAAGTTACAGCAAGTCAAAAAGTGAGTGCATATATGTATATATGTGTACTAGCAGTATAACCAGTCTTCGATCGGGACTTTCATTATTGGGAATTTTTGCAGGAAAGACACGGTAAATCAGATCAAGTCAGTGAAAAAGTGACTGAAGTCAAGATGTCTGCTCAGGATTGGTTACATTAGAGAGCCTTATTTGAAATTTGTCGAAAATCTTGAGATTTGAAGCGACAGATCAGATAAACGGACGAATGGTAGATTTATAAATATGCAAGATGGATTCCGATACAGGGAACCCATTTTCCTTGCAGTAATAAATATACATTTTTTTTCAGATATAACAGAATAAATGTCACGTTACTGTTAGTTAAAAGTCATGCTGGCACAATTGGTACAGAATAGAACGACCGCTTATAGGAACACATAAGAAAAACACTCTCCCATAACTAGCTCAGGTAACAAGAGAAAATAGCAGTCATAACACTACTATTCATATCGTGACTCTTTTCATGAATTCCTATCAATACAATACCTTCATCTTCACGTTTTAATACCAGAATAGGTTTTGTTTTTCTCTTATATAAAACAAAGATGCAATAAAAAATATTGAGTAGAGGGAAATCATTGACACTTAAATATCTTCGACCATAAATCTTTAGAGAAAAAAAAATAATCACGAGGATGCAAACAAAAAAGATTGATAGTCCAGCGAAAAAAAAAAGTTTTTATTTTTCATTGGGTTGATCCTATAGCCTCTCCCTCAATACAAAGATACGCTCAAAGATTTTTATATTCCCAACATCATTGTCTGCGAAACAAACTGGACGTGTTTGCTGACTCGCCTCTCAGTACGATAGCAAAGGTGATAACCACACCGATATCGGTTTTAACAGATTTACGACAAACATTATTTAAATGAAAATTTCAACAAAGCAAGTTTAGTTCCCAGCCAATATTTCTAGCCCTTTGCCTGCAGCATCATTGTCTTTCTACTAGCCGCCATTTTTAGTGGAATTTTCGATTGTTTGCTTCTCTATTACATTAAAAATATTCAAAAAGCAAAAAAAAAATATTCGTGAAAAATATCAATATTTAAAAACTAAACATTTTTTTGGTATCCACGCTTATAAACAAACAATCAATCCAGCAAATAAATAAAAGAAAAACAGAAGATAGTGCTTTCAAAAACATTATGTTGTATCTAAAACAAAATACATTTGAAGCATAAGAACCTCAGAAACGAACGGAAAAAAACACGGAAGCCATGACAGTTATGGATGCGTTACTTCGAAGGCTAAAGTAGCTACACTTGGAGACATGCCTACCATTCTATTACGCTGCTATTCAACACTTTGAGTTGTAAATGCACTAATGTTTTCCAGAGTGGATCAATAAGTCAATTGCTTGAAACGTAATCATTAAGTGATTATTGATCATGTTTCACTGTATAATGGTCAATCAATACATATTTCTGATGTAAAATTTATCTATATTCACAAATTAGGCTACACACTTATTTATATATTTCTGTACAAAGTAATATCAATAAGTCTATAGCTTGATAGGTATTTATTGATTAATCTTTGAATTGATGTTTATATAGTTATTGATACATCTTGTAGAATTAAGTGCATTGAAAATGTCAAAATCCAAGTGGGAAAATACATATTTGCTCTGCAACGACGCTATATTTTTCATTATGATATAGAATTATTTATGTATATACACACATAAATACACACCCGTCCCCCCATATATATATATATATATATATATATATATATATATATATATATATATATATATATATATATATTGTTCGATCCTCACTGGGTGTTCCATACTTTCGTCCTTGTACCACATCTAAGCTACGCTTGTAATATATATATATATATATATATATATATATATATATATATATATATATATATATATATATATATATATATATAATAAAAATAATAATAATAATAATCTTATAAATATAAGTAATTATACTCGTCTGGAAAAACCTTCGGTGTTTTTGGTTTGTAAATGAACAAATCAATGCCCAAGGAAAAATAAGGAATGAAAAAGAAAGAACTAAGAATATGTAATTCAGGCAAAAACAATCGTCCAGAATCCAAGCTCAGAGTCCAAAGATAAAAAACTCCAACACGAGTAAAGTAAAAGTAACTAAGCAAAGTGTTCAATACACTAAGTATAGCAAATCTAACTATGAGCCAAGCAAACCTACATAGGTTTAGTCAAATTTGCCTGGCTCTTTAAGTTCATAGTTATATAGCTATATATATACATATATATATATATATATATATATATATATATATATATATATATATATATATATATATATATATATATATACAAATGTGAGAAAGAACAGATGGAGCAAAATCCACTTTTCGTTGGATTTACTTTTAAACATATGCCCAATACAAAGTAAAGCAATATATTATTATTATATTTTTATTATACGAGATTATAATAAAAAACATTTTGAAATCACTAGAAAAAAAAAGTTTTCATTTTTTTTTTTTAAGCTTACCACCCCAACCAAGGCTGGAAGCCACTAGCAGGCAAGGGGTTACAGAAGGTTTTGAGGAAGAGCAGATAAGAGTGGTAAAGGAGAGGATGTGGAGAAAGATAGTGGATAGATCAAGGTAAGGGTGTTACAGAACATTTGGAGCGAGAGCAAATAGGAATGAAAGGGGAAAGGATGTGGAGAAGGGACAATACTATGATTGTACTTCTTCAGGCGATGATAGGTAAGAGTTACTTACCATCGACTGCGGAAGTAAAATCATAGTATTGAAACATGAAAGCTTTTGTTTAGCGATTTCAAAATGCTTTTATTATAATTTCTTATAGTAATAATAATATTAATAATAATAATATATCAACAAATACATATTTTTCTCTCTCCGGAATTTCATGGACAATGCAATCTTCATGAATTCGAACTTTATAAATTCACACGTGCCTTGAGGAACTGTGTTACTGACAAAACTAAATTCATAAATAATTATATTGGATATGCTACAACATGTTTAAGAAGAAGACCAACGTTATATCTCCCTGGCCATTGTTCAATTATGTCTCATTTAAATACACA
>OZ038486.1:20327233-20339733 GCA_964036315.1 Acanthosepion esculentum | reverse complement strand
TTAGTTACTTTGTTTAATAAATTCATTTCGTTTTGTCTTGAAAAAGTCCACATCGGACGAAACGCGTCGGCAACTTTTACAGTTATCCTATTGTCTTTTACATTTATTTATATATATATATATATATATATATATATATATATATATATATTGGAACCAATTGTAATGATAAATGTATCATCCCAACTACTGATGAATCATGATATTTTGGTGTGCACCAATATAAGGCAAAACTTGGGGAACACTAATATACAATAAATTTTAGCGAACACTAATATACAACAAAATTCAACGTAATTATATTTTCTCTATAAATATTCACTATTCTTTAAAAAAAAATAAGCAAAAGGTCAAGACACGGAGAGAAATGAGTCTATTCGAACATCCGATGAGTAAATGAATAAAATCGAAATTGAAAATATGAAGTGTTCCTATTTAAAAACGCCTTTAAAAATATCGGTAAGTCTTTGAAAAAAATATTGAAAATCTATAAAGTGCATCAATAAAAATACTTATAAGAAAACAAAAAAATAAAAATATTCTTAAAGGAATGTGGTCCTCTATCAAACATAACCAAAAAAGATAATTTACTACCAAAACAGACACACACACACATATATATATATATATATATATATATATATATATATATATATATATATATATATATATATATATATATATATATAATTTATTTATTATAATTTTATCATATAGACAAAACCATTTTACTCACTACAAAGATGCAACTTGGCTTCAGTGCATTTCAACTGCACATCGACGGGTGAGGGTCGAAAATGGTTATTATGGTAATTATCGCTCTATTATCTGTATCGAGCTCTTTTTTTAATTAACGATACGAACGTTGGAATTTATATATTACTTTCGTTCTCATCGCATCGTATATATATATATATATATAGGTGCAAATAAGTTTGGTTAAATAATTTAGAGATAACATGTCGATTAGTTGTGATCCTTTCAAGTTCCGGATTAATTCTTCGGTAGATTTAAAACATTGAGTTTGAAAAATACCAAAATTATCTTTCAAATAGTTTTAATAGTAATGCAACAAATTTCTCCCAAGAAACGAGTAATGTTATATTATTAGATAAATCTATCGAACTTATCAGATAAGATAATATAAGTATATGGCCTTGTTGAGTGTTTCGAACAATGTTCAATGAGGGTAGACAGAGCTGAAAAGTATATATATACATGTAAATATTCATGTACCTATGTTCGTAGTGCAGCTTAAATTTTGATGGGTTTACTAACTCATTAGACACGAACTAGTTCATGCCTGATGAGTTGGTATAAAATGGAACTTTAATTTGCACTACGAACGTAGATATATACATATATATATATATATATATATATATATATATATATATATATAGATATATATATATAGATATATATATATAAGAAGATAGATAATATAGGCATATATAAGAAGATAGAATATATATATATATACACACATGTATATATAAATTTGAATTATATATATATATATATATATATGTATATATATATATGTATATATATATATATATGAGAAGATAGATAATATAGGCATATATAAGAAGATGGAATATATATATATATACATATATATATATTTAAATTTTAATTTATATATATATCTATATCTATATATAGATATATATATATATATATATATATAAGAAGATAGATAATATAGGCATATATAAGAAGATAGAATATATATATATATATACACACATGTATATATAAATTTGAATTATATAGATATATATATATATATATATGTATATATATATATATGTATATATATATATATGAGAAGATAGATAATATAGGCATATATAAGAAGATGGAATATATATATATATACATATATATATATTTAAATTTTAATTTATATATATATCTATATATATATATAGATATATATATATATATATATATATATAAGAAGATAGATAATATAGGCATATATAATTGATAGAATATATATATATATACACACATGTATATATAAATTTGAATTATATCTATATATATATATATATGTATATATATATATATATATATATATGAGAAGATAGATAATATAGGCATATATAAGAAGATGGAATATATATATATATACATATATATATATCTATATATATATATATATATATATATATATATATATAAGAAGATAGATAATATAGGCATATATAAGAAGATAGAATATATATATATATACACACATGTATATATAAATTTGAATTATATAGATATATATATATGTATATATATATGTATATATATATATATATATATATATATATATATATATATATATATAAAAGAAGATAGATAATAAAGGCATATATAAGAAGATGGAATATATATATATATATATACATATATATATATTTTAATTTTAATTTATATATATATCTATATATATCTAAGTGGATTTTGCTCCATCTGTTCTTTCTCACATTTGTATATATATATATATATATATATATATATATATATATATATATATATATATATATATATATATATATATATATATATATTCAGAAGCAACCAGCAATCTTAGAATCATTGAAAATACTACCGAACAGTTCACCACCATTGTAAGTACTTGAGGATTGAAATGAACATAACTATCCATCTATCTATCCATCTATTTTATCTATCTATCTATCTGTGTGTGTTTGTGCGTGTGTGTTTGTGCGTATTTAGGCAGCATATCTTCATTCAAGCCCATTTGGTTGAATAATCTGAACAGATTATGTCTATTTTTATTTTAATCCTCTCGAATTCTCTTATAGACTGATGTTGCTATTAAATTCATTAAGGAAAACCCCGAGTACTTTCAATCTCATCCGAGACCATCTTCAGTGCTGTACTGCTATGACAAAATTTAATGTAACTGATAGTCGTGATGTTCTCTTTCTAAATACGCATGAACGCGCTCAGTAATTTTATTTCACTGTAAAATTTTTTGTTCTTCTACGGTAGTTTTCATGTAGTTTGCGGTCATTTTCTACTGGCCAGAGTGGGAGCTATAGCTGGCTGCCACGAATAGGCAGGAACATTCTATTGGCCACCGTGAGAGCCAACAACTGACTGACACGAATGTTAACTAGCATGCTAGCATGCAAAAAAATCGATAGCTGCATTCGTCACAAGTGGGAAAAATTTAAATCTGCATGGCACTTTACTCCAATTGTCTCATTCGCTTGCTTAAACTCAACGTTGATTTGACAGAACTGGATTAGGTGTGAAAAAGTATCTGTTGTTAACAATCTTTTTTCATTCGGTTTTTCCAGTTACGAGTCCATTTTTAAAGCTGATCGTTTTGTGTTCATTTTGTTTAGTTCTTTTTTCGTAACAGATTTAATGTTTAGTATAGAGCAAGTGATAGCGATTGCTGTATGAATCGTACGATTTTTGAATCAAGCACGGGCAAAGCCGGGCCATGCTGCTAGTTTTAATTAAAATGAGAATATTTTTTATATATCTTAGGTAGATGGAGATATTTTTAGTGGTGTTAAGTATCTTATATAAGGAGTAAACAACCAATACTAAATACAATTAGTTATGATTATAGACACAATGTTTTAAATAGTAATGTATTTGCACGGTTTATTAACTTTAAAATTATAACTATCTAAAATTAAAGTTACCTCCCTTTATTTAAAATAATTATAACAGAGCACGTTTAGAAAGTGTCCTTAATCCTATATTATTTCTTATTGCTATATAGCTTATACGTACTGGCTACACGTGTTTGTGTAAACATACCAGATTTTTTAAACCGAGAAATTCAACCGGCCTCGGGGTTACGTGTCTTATATCTCCCTACAAGAAAAAGATTGCATTCCTTTTTTTTAATCTAAGAAACACTTCGAGAGACATATTGTCTAAATTTAGACATTCTATACCATATTAATTTACCTATTTAAAAACAGTCCTGTAAACCCAAACACGCGTGCCTATTAATTGTAACATGTCTACTAAAAAGAATAGAAAGTGGACATTTTTGTCCGGTGTGCCTCACAGAAGAATTTTTACTAGCCCATTCTTAGTGACTATTATTTTTTGTGACGTTCGTAAAAATGAAGTTTAAAGTCACTGAAACGGATACTTTTTTTTTCTCCAAACTTATGATGCCATTTTAACTTCCCGGTTTTTGCATTTTACTGCGTATATCTTTGCTCTTTTGTTCGTTTTCCGAATCGATTTTTTTAAATGTTAGTCAATTGATCGTGACTGCTGTCGGCACTGGATTTTATTTACTTTGTCTGGCGAGGTAAACTGTCGATATATACAGAGACAAAATTATTTCCTTTCGTCAACCACTTCCTCCTCGTTTTCAAGCGACACTTTACTATTTCCGAGACCTGATTGTTTACAAAAATATAGCATACAAATGAAGGAAGGAAGCGAAGAAAAAGTATAAAGTTTTTCTTAAATCATTTCAATAAGAACAGATAAAGAAATCCCCTCAACTCCTCATCGGATTGCTGTTAAAATAATCCACCCGCTCACACTGTTTATTACGCGGGTCGAAGGGCCTTATTTGCTTTTCCTTTTTAATCAAATTTTCGGTAATGTGGAGACGACATGTTGGCTGGTGCAGGAAATGTATGGGGCGTTTGAGATCGTGACAAGACTTTGCAATAAGAAAGTCCTATTATTTTTTAAAGTTTGTTGTAGTTTTTTTTTTCTTTTGCTGCAGAATCAGTTCAAAGTCGTTGCCGATCATTCTTTTTTATTTCTCTGCTTATATTGTATTTTCGGGGATTCAATGTGTAAATTAATTTTTTTGTTGCTTAAATCAACCGAATTCTTTTACAAGGAGGTGCTGCTAAGTTCCATTGACCTAACCAAATTAAAATATTTGGTTATTAGTGGGGAAAACTATATTGAATTCACTGCTAGGTCTACTTCTAAAAAGTTGGTTAAATGTTTCGTGCTAGACAATATATATCCGACGGAATATATCTTACATATAAATAAGTCGACCATTCGTTTGTGCTTTGAATATTGCTGCCACCTATGCTCCTCTGCTCCTGCTATATATTTAGAGATTCTTGATAAAATCCAAAGAGCTCTGTTTCAGTCCCTTTCACATCGCCTTATGGTTGCCTCTCTCTGCCTTGTCTATAAATACTTTCACGTTAATTGTGTCGATGAGTAATTCGCTATGGTCCGTAGACTTTATTAATTCAAGCGCAATACTAGATTGGCGACAGTTGAAATGGATAAATGTAACGGAAAGTTCTATGCTAACAGTTTCTTCTCTCACACGTCTCGCTTCTTTGCTAGCACTTCCCGCTTTTGGAATACTCTCCCGGCTTCATGCTTTCTAGCTCACTAGAATGGAATGTCAATCGTTATCTCTTATTATTCTGGATCTTTTATAATGTTACTATTTTTAAATTCGTTTACACTTAGTAACCCCTTGTATTAGTGGCTTTACTGTCTTGCATGGGGTGAAATCATTAAAAATAATTTTGACCAGATTTTGTAAAGTGTATCTGAACTAAAGATTTCAGCATGTCCTAATGTATGGGTTAAGAAAGACGGAAAGAAAAATTATTGTTTACCAGTGGCGATTGATACATATGTTTTTACGACTTATCCACCCTTCGTGGATTATTTAAAGCCGAACGAAACATATTTTGAACTCTGAGCACAAACGTTGCATGTTCCTGTGTCTTCCTTAATGAAACGACACTGTCGTTATCCTATTCCTAGTCTGGTACAAGCACTATACTTCAGAATTCAGATACGGTTTGTTACATATCTCATTAGGCCTATTTTCAGATGGAGACCGTAGATATTTGCATCTACTTTCTTAGACAGCGCTATGGAAATAGATTTACTGAATTATTCCGGTATTTCACCACTGTTGTATATTTCATTTATTATTTCCGTGATCTTGTCAAGTCTGAAATCAGCTAAGGCGGCTAACCCTTCTTGCACAATCCCATCTAATTCTGCTGATTTTTCTTTTTTTCATATTGGTCACTGCTGATCTTACTTGAAATTTTAATATTACTAATCATTCTATTTTACTGTACTCACTTTTTCTTCGTTGAAGTGTTTTCAAACGTATTCCTCCCATCTTTGAAGTAAGTGTTCTCTGTTGTCAGCATTCCCTTTTTCGATTTTGTCCATCCTGTTGATTTTTCCTGTTATTTCTTATTCTTGTATACATATATGCCTTATCTACAATATTCTACCAATTTCATTGTATAATTCTCATTGAGGCATTCCTCGTTTGGCTGCCTGCATTATGCAAATCTTTTTGAGTAATAAACTCTATACTGTGCCATGCGTTGGTATCGTTCGCCGTCTCTTTTTTCATCACGTTGGAAATATCATCAGATATTCACTCCTTTTTTCCTTATCGAAGGCAATTTCTCTTATTTTGTGTTTGTGTGTGTGTGTGTGTGTGTGTGTGTGTGTGTGTGTGTGTGTGTAAGAGAGAGAGGAATTTTTGGCACAACTAAGAAAACGTGTTTTGATTTGGTGATGTGGATTGGCATGGGTACACAGCTTTTGCATATGTGGTTGTACCGAATGTGCGTATTCCCATTGGGGCTAGTGGATGCCCAGATAAAATTCAGAATGTTACATCTTCATCCTTCAGTCTAGTGTTTATAGATATTCTGCAAGCAGGTCTATAGATTGACATGTCTTATTTTTTACAGTTAATCAACCATTTGCATGTGTTTTAAAGCCATGAAATATTTTTAGATTGTAAGAACTTTTTTGAAGGTAATGATTTAGTAATTCAAATTTTACTAATTAACCCATGGAAGAGAAGAGGTGGTTTTATACCTTTCCCGTTTTATTTTCACGAAGGCAACTGAAATTTGAACTCAGCTCCCCGACTAACAATTCAAAGCCGTTAGCCATTAAACCAACGGCACATCCAAGCAACAGGAGCTGCGTTTCCCAAGTGGCCAACTATCTTGGTACTGACAAAAGACAATGCTGATTAATTTCTTTGCTCGTATTCTGCAATCAGACTTTTAGGCTTGGCTTGATCTCATAAAGGCTGATTACTTAACCACTTGGTCCCATAAAGGCTGATTACTTAACCACTTGGTCCCATAAAGGCTGATTACTTAACCACTTGGTCACATAAATGCTGATTACTTAACCACGTTGTCACATAAATGCTGATTACTTAACCACTTGGTCCCATAAAGGCTGATTACTTAACCACGTAGTTACATAAATGCTGATTACTTAACCACGTTGTCACATAAAGGCTGATTACTTAACCACGTAGTTACATAAATGCTGATTACTTAACCACGTTGTCACATAAATGCTGATTACTTAACCACTTGGTCACATAAAGGCTGATTACTTAACCACGTTGTCACATAAATGCTGATTACTTAACCACTTGGTCCCATAAAGGCTGATTACTTAACCACGTAGTTACATAAATGCTGATTACTTAACCACGTTGTCACATAAATGCTGATTACTTAACCACTTGGTCACATAAAGGCTGATTACTTAACCACGTAGTTACATAAATGCTGATTACTTAACCACGTTGTCACATAAAGGCTGATTACTAAACCACGTAGTTACATAAATGCTGATTACTTAACCACGTTGTCTCATAAATGCTGATTACTTAACCACTTGGTCACATAAATGCTGATTACTTAACCACGTTGTCACATAAATGCTGATTACTTAACCACTTGGTCCCATAAAGGCTGATTACTTAACCACGTAGTTACATAAATGCTGATTACTTAACCACGTTGTCACATAAATGCTGATTACTTAACCACTTGGTCCCATAAAGGCTGATTACTTAACCACGTAGTTACATAAATGCTGATTACTTAACTACTTGGTCCCATAAAGGCTGATTACCTAACCACGTAGTTACATAAATGCTGATTACTTAACCACGTTGTCACATAAATGCTGATTACTTAACCACTTGGTCACATAAAGGCTGATTACTTAACCACGTTGTCACATAAATGCTGATTACTTAACCACGTAATTACATAAATGCTGATTATTTAACCACTTGGTCACATAAAGCTGATTACTTAACCAACTATTAGAATATTCATGTAATCATACATATGTATATGAATGTATAGACTTGTATTTTATTGACTGATTCGTTTGTTTTTACATCTTATCAATATTTTGCAGGATATTCAAATTTAGAATATATTTTTAGATTATATGAATTCTGTGATAATAATCTATTACTGATACTGGTCTTACTAATTAACCTATAACTGTGGAAAGAAGGAATGGATCCCAAAATTTTCCAAATGTGTTTGCGCGTAAGTAAATGTAACGAACCCGACTGGAATTGGAACTCAGCTCTCCCGTTCATGCTTGCTATCCATTGCATCACGCGCACATCGAAGCTCAGCAGCCCAGCTTTAATTGTCAGATGCCTGATCTTAATCCGTGGGATATGCCTCTTAGATGCTGACGCACACTGCATGACTGTTTATGAGAAGGATTACAGAATCTTGTGTTCCCAAGCTGTCAACCTTTTAGGCACTGAAAAGTTTTGACGTTGCTTAACTCCGGTGATCGTACGTGAACCGCTATTTCAACGTGATATAGCCGTAAGCCTGGTATGTATATTAAGATATTTATTTAGAGGGCATCAAATTTTTCAGCGCTTTGAAAGAAATCGAGAAATCGTGACTGCTTTTCTTTATTTCGCATAAATAGAGATTTACTTCTGTGTGCCGTGTCTCTTAACCAAGTCGGCAGTCATGGCTCTCTACAACTTCCTATAATTTTAAGCTCTTAGCAATGTCTCTTCTTTCTTTTTTTACTATTTCTTCTACTCGTGAGGTAGCTTATTGCAGTTTGCCTCTGGGCCTTCAGTGTGTTATGTGGGAATCAGTTTTTCCAAGTTTTCTGTCTTCATTATGCGGCCCAAATACTGACATGAACAAACATATCATGTTGGAAAATGAAAAGAATTGATGATAACTTTGGTAAACCACTCACCGTACCTCTAAAGCATAAAGATATTCAAATATAACAACGTTACTACGAGTCATCAACATCATCTGACCCATGACCGGGTGTAGTCGTAGGTTCGCTATACAACCGTGCACTAGATCAATACTTATTTGGCTTACTGGGCAAGGATACCGGGCAAAGGTCATTCCCCTTCAGATGAAACCATCATAGGGAATAACCTCCAGATTCGAGGTTGTTAACTTTAGTCTACGAAGCCCTCCGCCCAGCAGTGCAGTGTCATTACTGCATTGACTGCATACATAGATATGGACCACTAGTTAACCACATTGTTCTAGGTGGCCGTTGTACCTCAACTGAATTTAAGCGTGCTACTAAATTGGCATCTCGGTCCTACCCTTTCATTGTCGATACAGGTAAATGTAACCGCCTCTTCTACTCCAACAGCTTCTTCTCACGCACTTCCCGACAGTGGAACTCCGTTCCTGCTACTTGTTTCCCTGATAACTATAATCTTCAAATATTCAAATGTAATGTCAATCGACATCTTCTGATGCCTTGATCCTGATCCCCGTCCTTCTCTATGTCCTTTCTTCAACACCCCTCTTTACTCTTGCTCTCACTCTCTGTAACCGCTTGCGTGCTAGTGGCACTCCCGCCTGACTTGGGATGAAATGCTTAATACATATATATATATATATATATATATATATATATATATATATATATGAGAATGCCAGAATGGAGGCGGCACCACTTTCTACGGGACCAATGCAACGGATCAAGCGTAACTTCCGAAGAGTCACTCATTCTGATTTCCCAACGAATATGCAGTCTTGAAAATGTCATGTGTGTTTGAGCGCATGCTATTGTCCGGGTCAGGTTGAAAGTTCAGCATAACAACCAAACGCGAGACTACTATGCCACCCTACCTCATTGTCCTGTTGACAATACCTTATGTATGGTATTTTAAATAGTGAAATTAATGTTAACTGGCTTTGAGGTCTAGAAATCCTATGTTCATAAGAAAATATCCTTCCGAGAGAAATCCAGTCACTATTCTCATTTTTCTAGCAGGGAATCTACTTGCTGAGTCAAGATCATGAACATGAGTCTCGAGTACCGTAACTCGTTTGAGTCGTAGCCACATCAGAAGTTTGCAGATCAACGTTTACTGATCATCATCTGGATTGAGGAGGCACATTGTGGTACACAGATTTGTAGAACTTACAGATCTGATCAGCGCAATCAAGGATATAGTGTTTATCTGTCATACATATCTGATACCAATGACATCAAATGTTGCTCCCAAGAGTCTGCCTAGAGGCCATGGACGTCGAAACGAGATGTAAGTCATCGCAAATGATGCGAAGGGTGACGGGGCGTCACTCGGCTGTAGAAGATGCCGCAATCAATATAGGACAGATTAATAGGGGTCGAATTTAAAATCTGGCCCCCGATATTAAACAGAATGAAACAGTTTAATACCGGAAGTCAAATTTTAAATCTTGAGGCTAACCTTTCATGTATCTTCAAAAATTTGATGTTAAATACTTTTGTTATATTTCTCCTACATTTTGTCCCAGACATTATTTTGTAAGATTGAATTTCGCCAATGAAACCTTTTTTCCTCTGAAGAAGACCCCTCTTGAATTGAAGCGCATTGCAAATAAGTTTTTTTAAGCTAACATTTCTCATTACTATAAACGCTATATTTATTTAGTATACGTATTTGAGGTGATATCTATGCTATTTTAAATAGTTAAATTAATGTTGAATTGGCTTTAAGGTCTAGAAGGTTCATAAGAAAATATCCTTCCGAGAGAAATCCAGTCTCTATTCTCATTTTTCTATCAGGGAAGCTACTCGTTGAGCCAAGATCACGAACATGAGTCTCGAGTATCGTAACTCATTTGAGTCGTAGACACATCGGAAGTGGTTTAAATTCAGACATTTTCTTCACCTAGACAGGATGACACCCAAGGCTATAGAATCCAGTCTGTCTTGCAATTTACCCGCAGCTGGAGGGAGAAGTGATAGATTCATACCTTTCCCAAGGGTATCAGCACGCAATCTTATTAGCACGTGAATGTAACGAACTCGGCTCTCCGATTCCCTACGTTTCTTCACAAGTGTGGCCTACCAATTAGGTCACAGAAGATGAGGAGAATAAAGCAACGTTGAATTTCCAACTTAAGACATATATATTTCTCGTTGGGGCATTTCGTAGACTATATCTTTTAGCCTTATGTTCGTACACAAATCGTAAAGAAATTCATTTTAAAGCAACTAATGAATTTTAATGGAGGCTTGGTGAAGTAAAGGATAGCGGCTCAGATTGAGAAATCGGAGAGCTGAGTTCGAATTCCAGTCAGATGCATTACATTCACTTATGTGCTAATACCGTTGAGAAAGGTGTGAATCCTCTTCTTCTTACCCCCTCCAGCTGTGGGTAAATATCAGCATCGCAACTTGTCTACCGCAGAAAGAAATGGCAACCTAATGTGGGAAAAATCTGCCTCGTCAGTCATGTATCGAAAGATATATGATCGCCTAAGCGTGTATCACGCAGAGCACATAACTGACTGAATGGATTTCTAAAAAATCCGACACTATTAATTTTATATCATTTTTTTTTATCATTTAGTAAAAGCATCATCGCCATAATAGATATGTATGTATGCATTGTGGGTGTGGGGATGTGTGTGCGCGCGTTTGGAAAGAGTGAAAAAGTGAGGAAGGAGAAAGAGCTTATTATGACACCAAAACTCTATCGACCACACTGAATTCAAACGAATAGACTTCAAACGACATTGCGAACAATTACACTATAATAATGTTTGTTATTTATCAACCTTTGCATAATGTGGTGTTCGTTCGCAAAAATGAAGGTCCGATTGAAGATCGATCTATCTACTAATAGCTTTTGCTCTAACCTTCATTAAGCACCGGTAGTTATATAGATATAGTGATTTCCCAAGCGTAGCTTAGATGTGGCACAAGGTCGAAAGTAGGGGAGTACCCAGTGAGGATCGAACTCACTACTCACTGGTAATTGTTCTAGCGAGGCAAGCTTGCTAACCATTACACCGCCTCATGGCACCCGGTAGTTATACAGATATACGTTAAAAAATATAAAACAATAACCACAGCGTATTACCTTACCAATGATTGCACAAGGGGAAGACGGAAAATGGCAGCGAATTAAATTATTTAAGACATAAAGGTATCCGTAAGTAATGCTGTCAAAATGGTTCTTAAAAAAACCCTCGGAAAAAGAAAGAAACATCGTCAATAATTGAAAGTAAAACCCTTGAGAAATCAACCAGAAAAACGTAATATCCTTTCCAATTTCAAATCATCTAGTATTTACATTAGTGACTGTTTTGTCGGCACGTGTCTTTAATTAAAATATTTCAGACGAAAGTAAATTTAGATCAGTACCACATTTGTTAACTTTTCTTTTCCTCATACATGAGCTTTTTTTTAAA